>SJYO01049755.1:32247146-32533975 GCA_006410555.1 Capra ibex | reverse complement strand
TTTTTCAACCGAATTTCGAGTTGTAAGTCTTTTGCTTCTAGTACCGTAGGTCAGGGTAGTGAAGTACCCTTTATCTACCCCTTTGTCACCTTTGTCACAGTCTGAAAAAACCCCCCCCGAGGTTTTAGTGACGTCTACCACTAACGTCGGTACTTTAATTTTCTACGAATGAGGAACCTTCTTTTAAATACTGGTTGGATCTGCCGTATAAGTCTTCGTCTCTGTAATGAAACGGCTGATTCCAGGCAGATCAGTTCCGATACCAAAAAGGTCATCAGTACATACCTACACTCTCAACCTGACACTTCTTCCGACTCGCGGTTTCTTAACTACGAAAACTTGACACCACAACCTCTTTTGAGAACTCTCAGGGAAACTGACGTCCCTCTAGGTTGGTCAGGTAAGACTTCCTCTAGTTGGGACCCTAAAGAAACCTTCCTTACTACGATTTCGACTTTGAGGTCATGAAACCGNTCTCAACTGAGTAACCTTTTCTGAGACTACGACCCTCCCTAACCCCCGTCTTCCTCTTCCCCTGCTGGCTCCTACTCTACCGACCTACCGTAGAACCTGAGCTACCTGCACTCAGACTCACTTGAGGCCCTCTACCACTACCTGTCCCTCCGGACCGCACGACACTATATACCCCAGTGTTTCTCAACCTGTGTTGACTCGTTGACTTGACACCCCCAGAGGAGTTTCCTCCCACAACTGAAGTACACTCTGAAAATGCTAGTCCAGGACCGACTTTCAGTCGAAACGCCGAAGTACATCATTCCGCTGGCGTCGGTGACGGACGTCTGTCGATCCGGTGGGACACCGTTGCAATAGTTCAACGAAGCTTTCAATTCGATAGTCGGACAGGGTCCAAGGGTTCCAAACTCAGTTTTGGGGGTACCGACAAAATAGAAAGAGGAAGTGTATATTCCACTTACCAAACTCCAGACCGTTAGGGTTCCGCCTCCACCTCCACTAACGATCAGAATCGAGGAGTTTCCGAAAGACGACAAAGAGTCAGATTGAATGACCTAAAAGAAGTCCGGGACGGTCCTTGAGTTTATCTTCGACCCGATAAACTTTTATGGAACCTTAGGTTTAGAACGTCTTAGGTCACCGGGGATCCTTGAGGGACTGAACGGCGACTCAGAATCCGTACCCCTCGAGTCTTAATGAAGAAAAGATCTAACCAGATCGTTGGAACACGGAAGGGAATTCTGTATGGGGTTCATGGAATGGAGGAGGAACGTCTAAACACGGAAAAAGGAACTGTTAGCCATAGGGCGGAGACGGTCGTTAACCTCTTCACGAACTCAGGGAAGGGTCGTAAGGAGGGTCCAAAGTCGCCGGTCGTTGTCCAGTAGGTGTATAACGTCCTCGGTTGTAGGTATGGAAAGTCCGACCTTTCCAAGGTCCAGACTCCGGTTCCCAAGAGGTTTCTACCAACTACGTAAAAACTTAGGAGCACCCTCCGCCCAGGTTCACTCGACGACGAATAACGGAGGTTAACCCAGGAGGGTAAGTTTCCGTTTCTACCAACACTACGTCCACGATCCGCATATGTCTTTTTCCGTAGAAACTCCAGGTTCGTTCATGTCTAGGAACAGAATCCACCCTCCTCCGATTCATTCCATATCCCCAAACCCTGTCAGCCCACGTCTCAATGTCACCGGACTAATTGGTTAGACTCTAAGACATGCCCGGATATCAGAACAGGAGGAAAGAAGAAATGACCATTCTAACCACACAAGGTCCGACTAACTGCAAGGTGGTCCTACGGACGGACAAAATCGGACGACTACACTCCGTCTTAGGGCCAAGTCCGAAGATACCCATAACCCATAACTGCGAAAGAGTGGCCCCACCGCGGTCCGAACTCAACAATAATGTCCCCGAACCACAGATCGATCGGGTCCCCCCAATAGAAGCCGGGTCTGGAGTCCCTTGTCGACTCAATCGGTAGAGAGGTTGAGACAACGGACCTACGGACCAGAACAAATAGAGGTCCCCCGAGTACATCGGAGGTAAGCAGAACTCCCCCGTGTCTCTCCCTCTCATTCATCATTTTTCCCCGGAGAGAAGTCCTCTCATTCAGAGAGGGGTCGTCCCCATGACCCGTGAGTCCCTATATCTCCTAGAGTACTCAGTGAACCACTGGGGGGTAGACTGTAAAGGACCCGACCGTTTTACTGAATTGGTAAAGAAGACTTTGGGGTCAATACCGCCGACAGGAAAATCTGTCACCGTGGTGTCCAAATCAATGGTGTCTGTTAAGACGGGGCCACAGGTGGTATTTCAGTTACAGAACCAGGGGTTAAAAATTTCAATGGTACCCGAGAACCCCTGGACTACAGAAACTCGGGGCCGTAGGAGTAAGTCAGAGACACAATCACTCAAAACGTTGGTCCTCCCCAAATAAGAGGGAAGAAGGAAGACCCGTGAGTAAGAAGGTTACTGACTTGGGCACCGTAGCCCGCGTAACTAAACCGACATTACCTCGGGCACCGGAGACAACCCTGGCCAACCTCCCGACAGGACTGGAGCTTCGATCTCCCCCAAAGAAACGAAATCGCTACTTTTTCAGAAGTCTTCTGAAAGGTTCGCGTCGTCGGTTGTAACGTTTGGAGAACAGACAAGGGGAGACGAGCAGAAATATGGAAAAGAACATAAAGAAAAGATAAAGGTACAGGGATAAGGTCTTGTGGAATGGACGATAAACTTAGTCGACTCTTGATCTGTACCTATCTTGAGAGAGTCAGAAAACTTCGAAAGCAAAATACAGTCCTCTACGAACGCTCTATTTGCGGCTTAACTATTGTTAGACTCTCGGGCATCGAAGTCCTAGATGCCAGTATATCTCAGACATCCGGAGTGTTTCAGAGAGCATTTTAAACCTTCCACTAAGCAAAGGGAAGACTTGATAAGGTAGGCCAAATCTGTACAGGTAGCCGGAGCCCCGAGGGGAAAATTCGGGAACATATTAGCGGTAGGTCATAGACAGATTAACCTAAAAAGGAAGGAGACCTAACATCAGGGTTAATCCAGACAGTCGCCCCTTCCGAACGAGATAGGTGGAGAGACCCAATCGTCACGGGAGTCCTTGGTATAGGATATTGATAAAGGAACGGAGTCACAACTAGGACATAGAGAGAAGACATGATTTCTCTCTACGATCATTAACGTAATATAGTAGGATCCAACCAACTACTCACGCCTTTTATCAGAGGTAATCAGATCAGTACGGGATCCCAAGGTGGCTCATTCTCCCCCACACAAAAACGGTCAAGTCATGTAGCCAACTACTTTTCCCGACTATCATTATCCAATGTCCTTGAACCTCTATTAATGGTAGAAGGGGATCCCCAGTGTGTCTCAGCCTGTACTGACTTCACTGAATCGTCGTCGTCGGATAGTAACCCCCAACGACTCGAAGAGACTCCCCATAGACGTTCCCATAAGAAAGGAGACCGAGAAACGGACTCGCCTCGGAAACAAATTAAGGTCACCAAGGAGGGGGAACAGACCCTCATGAATGGCCCTCACCTCCCATCTCAAGTCCCTTACATCACCGTCGTGGGTCCCACCATCTCAGCCCACCCGAGTAACAGGGAGGTCGAGTCCGACCTCGGACGGTCCCCGGCCGAGATGTTGGACACCTCGACAACCCTGGCAACTTCTCAGGCCCTCCGAATGGCCAGAGCCCGACCAAGAAGACCACCGGCGCCACAATGATCGACCGCCTTGGTAGTAGGTCATACCGCCACCGCCTTCGAGTAGAGGAAGTCCCAGAACATTTTAAAGGAGGAGTAGGAACAATGGAAAACCCGGTAATTCTAAAAAGGAAGGTGAGGTACTCGCATTTTTGCCCGGGTAGACCCCTCGCTCCCCGCCGCAGAACCCGATAAGGGTCGGTTCTCAGATACACGACCTTAACCAACTCCACAGGCCTGAAAGGGCATTGATATGGCAAATACTCTAAATTCAGGTATCAAGGGAGACCACCGGTCGGTTGAGGGTGACTTCCGGTAAGCTGAAGTGTTTCCCATGCCTCGGCCGGCCCGAAGTAAAAGGAGGGTGTCAGAGGTAGCCTAGGAAAGAATTTTAAGAACTAGTATAAGAGGTTATGTCACCGGGATCTAGGCGAAGGAGGGTAAAAGAACGGAGACCTAAGGGTGCAGGGTCCCGGAAGAGCTCTTCGGTTAGATGGACAAAGATGACCGTCCCCTCCACTATCCAGTGTGTCGTGTACCCATGGAGGACCCCCTCCCGTCTTATGTTCGTGCGTCTTTAACTATAGGAGAAAGATTTTGGGACACCGCTGTCGAGTCGTGCAAGGGATTCTGTCGCACCTGTGTGGAGACTGACCGAACGAATTTGGGGTTCAAGGGAAAAAAAATTTAGGGACAGTACCGGAAACTGGACTCACGTCTCGTCGATAACAGCGGTTGGATTTGGTCAAAGGATACGCAGAGGGAAGACCAGGGGTGGTCCCCCCACTACTAGTCCTGGGGAGAAGGTGGGATGGTACACCCGAGGAGGGATGGCCTCGCGAGTCAAGGGAACGACGGAAAGTGATGGACGGTTTCGCTTCTTTGGGCCGCAACTCTCCGACTTAAGAAGGTCTCCCCGTTCCACGGAAGGGGAGAGCTCCTCTAAGTTCGATGTTTCGGAACCCCACCGGAGTTTACTCTGGACAGAGGAGTTTCACTCCTCAAAGGGTCGGTTGCGTGGTTTAATATCGGTGTGTAAGACCCTGTGTTTGAGTGAGTCTTCCTGTTACGTCTATCACCTCACGTCGAATATTGTGGCCGCACGGGTTCCGTCAGAGAAGAATCGGTTCCTGGGGCTGGTCGTAAACACTTTTAGAAAATATGGGGTACACATGCATAGGCTTGGGTGGTGGGGTTAGAGGAACTCTGAATATATGTTGTTTCCTTCCCATTTATGTTAGTGTTATTGGGGTAATAAGTTCACAACAGTTCACAATCCACAAGTTTGTCAATTATTAGTTATTCGGACACCAATGTGAGGCTATCTATGTCTTTCTTAAATACTGGACAGGCCTCCGTCCCCACTAATTTCATACAAAAGAGAATCCGCTACTCATTGGACCTACACTAGAAGTTCTAAGGGGACAGGTCTCCCCAGAATAGGAAGATAACATCAAACGTATCCGCGATTCGTGTCTCACGTCTCAGGCAACCTCTCCACCGGCTCATACTAGTCGTACTTGTCCGGATTCTACCACAGGTCCGGGATACTTAAGGAAGAAGTGATCCACCAGACCACCCACAAGTATCTTGACAAGTCGAAGAAGTCATAGTCACTAACTCCATCTCTGAACCTGATNAATTTCATACAAAAGAGAATCCGCTACTCATTGGACCTACACTAGAAGTTCTAAGGGGACAGGTCTCCCCAGAATAGGAAGATAACATCAAAGGTATCCGTGATTCGTGTCTCAGGTCTCAGGCAACCTCTCCACCGGCTCATACTAGTCGTACTTGTCCGGATTCTACCACAGGTCCGGGATACTTAAGGAAGAAGTGATCCACCAGACCACCCACAAGTATCTTGACAAGTCGAAGAAGTCATAGTCACTAACTCCATCTCTGAACCTGATGACACTATAATTTACCAAATGGAACCTTTACTTGACTCTAGTAAGACAGGATAAATTCTAACGTGTGTTCATGACGTAAAGTCTGAGAACAACTGATACTACCGATGAGGTAAAGAAGATTCCTTAAGACGGGTGTCATCATCTATATAGTCAAGTATATATCCAGTAGACTTAATTTAAACGGGTAAGGGTAGGTAAAATCAAATGACTAGGGGTTCTATATCTACAAGTGAGAACGGTAGAGGAGGAACTGGTGCAGGTTAAATGGAACTGAGTACCTCGATTGTAAGGTCCAAGGATACGTCATAACAAGAAATATCGTAACCTGAAATGAAAGTGGTGGTCTGTGTGGGTGTTGACTCACAGTAAAGGTGAAACCGGATCGTAAGAATGACCTCGATAATCATAAACGGGAGACGAGAAAGGGTCATCGTATAACCTGTGGAAGGTTGGAAAACCCGAGAGAAGACCATAGTATAGAAAAACGGAAGAGTAGGGGGAGGGTTCTAACACTCAATCACCTTCGTTTAAGGAATAGTAAATGAAAGTTGGTGAACACACTCTGTGTAAAGAGTTTGATTTGAGTATGTGAGAAGAACGTAAGGAAAGACCAAAGGAGCGACGGAATTCCAGTCGGACCCACCGACTACCGTCTCGTCTGACGACCTCTTCTCAGACTTCTCGGTAGAGACTCCCGGGACCTCAGTCAGTAACGGAGTAAGTCCCGAAACCAGGTCTATACCCACCCTGTGTATGTCTCCTGAAACACAGATTTTAAGATTCAAGGTTTCATCACTCGTACAGAATGTAAGTACTGACGAGTAGTAGAAAACTCACCGGAAAGATACAAATCTCTGTGAAGAGAATATCACTTAAAAATGGAGGAACTATATCTTTATCTACATTTAAAGTTCAGAAAAACGGTACTCTTACGTTTATACTTCGGTCTGAGACGTCAGTCTACGTGGACCTACTCAGATGTTAAGTGTACACTTCTTACATTCTATTGTATTACCCTTACCTCGGAGGTAAAAACCACTGTGACCACCGGTTCCATCGTAAAAAGACGGTCACGAATCATGCCACGACCAAAGGAGTTGACCGGTCAAGACACCACACTTTAGTCCGAAACAAAAATTTCCATTCGGAACGTGACCAAGAGGTCTGGAGGATTTTTAAAAACACGATGGGTTGTAGAGAATTTATGTAAAGAAAAGATCAGTCAGTCCCAAAAGGAGACAACGAATGTCGATTCTTGACGAGAACTATCTATTTATTAGACCACATAAACATAAGGGACCGGACTGAGTAGAAATTTCTTGTGGGGATGAAAGAGTATATTTAATTCCCTCGGAACTCCACCTTAAGTAAGAGGACAAGTTAGTCGTTCATAAGAATCTACGGAAGTCACACAATACATGACATACATGACATAATCCGTGCCTCACAAGTTATCTCTTCTGAGAAGGATCAGAACTCCCTGAACTGTAGAACATCGTGTCTATTTGTAATCGTATATTTGGTTTACACGACACTGTCTCCTGACTTGGTCTACACTGGACACTTACACTATACTAACTATTTTACGACCTTAAAAAAGTCGGTAAACCGTCGTCAACTCCTACTTTGTCGACCCTTAGTAAATATCATTTTCTTAGATTATGTACTTTTCTTGAAAGAAATCTCACCCTTCCCTTCCTTCCTTTCCAGTGTATCAACTGGTGGAACGAAGGAAAAAGAAGACGGAACAAAAGTCCCGACCATACCTACGAACCGACCCAGAATAAAGTTTGAACACCCTGTAAACCCTAACCCCTCCACCTCCTTCAACCTCTCCTAACCGTGAATGAACTACAATAAGAACCAACACTATTAAACTGACTTCCTATATTTTCTTCATGTCTTTCGTATCTAATTCCAAGGTGACAACAACGGATACTGGACTGTAAGAAGACCTCCAAAAGGTACAATAGAGTTAATCAAAAAAAGAGGGAGGTATGGACACATATACATCTACAGAAATTTAATGTTCACCTCCTCTTCGATGTATTTGATCCTTCTTCCCTTTTACTTTAAAAAACTAAGTGTATTGACTTTTTAAACCTCCATTGAATTACCTTTTTTGACCTGGATCTACAAGTTTATTATAGTAGACAGACAGAGGCTTGTCACGAAGAGAACAACCGACCGAAAAGACTAACGACGGAGGGACTATCTCCAACTCTCTTGGTTCCAGTGCAGGGTGGACTACTCAGTGTAGTCACCTCCTTCTTGAAGGCAAAAGACTCTCACCGTCGTTTTCCCGGTCTAAAGTAGGACTTAGTGAGTCCTACCAAAACCGGTGTTCCTTGCCTTTTGACCCAGTTTCCCCGAATGAAAGAGTGTATCGCCTTTCGGGTCTCTATCTCCGTCAAGGTTTTACTCAACTACATCCCCTAGTTAGTACACTCCCGTAAACCAGTCGAAGAGACACCCGGAGGAGGAACATTAGAGTCTACCAACATCGTCGAGGACTATAGTGTAGAAGTATACTGTTACAGGTTTTAATCATTTCTCATTTCAAGGACGAACACAGAAAACTCTTACGTCTTTTTGAGATGTCTTAAGGAGGAGCTCCAGAGCACCCAGTCAATGGAACGTGTGAGTCCGAAATGGTTAGGAAAAGTTTCCCTTATGTTAATGAACCATCAAAATCCGAATAACTGTAAATAGGGGATCCCCGATCTATACTACAACGATTCCAGTGGGTTATTATCTTTCAGTCTTAAATTAAACGTTCCTTCTTCTCCACCCGATAAAGTTAGGAACCGTCACAGACGGACACAGAGTGACCCAATTAAGTCCAATACATAGGTAAGGACTTGGTTAGTGTCGATGGTGGGGGATCAGTGTACGGATGGACACTACGATACCTCCGTCACCGGAACTACCGAGTATCCACATAAAACAGTCATACGAGTTGAGTCTCCTTGGCTCACCTTCTTCAACCCAGGGATAATAAGTTTGACTGAGGATTCGATTGACAGGATGGGTCTCTTCGTCCTTTTGGGAATAATCTAAGAACTGAGTTACTTCTTTTTTCCTTAAGGACAAGACAATAAGTAGACACTAGGTTCTAAACCCCATCGAGTACTTATAAAGTCTCAGTGGTAACGTTCACTGGGGGTACCAGTTCATATTTCCTTTCGTACACAATTTGTCCTAGAGAGTCTGTCTTCAGAAGAATATTCGACGAGTTGTCTTGTGACAATAATACCTGGTAGACATCTTGCACCTGTACAAGCAATCCGTCTCATTAAATAACATTACTATGAACCGTAGTACTTTAAAGTGACAATGACACGAAGAAGTGGAACGATATAGAAACCCTTTAAGAGATAAAATTCTAAAGAAATATATTTACACCTACTAGTTTTCCGAAATGACTTCTCTACTATTAAAACACAACCCGTGTCTACACTTATGCGTACCCTACTTAGAGGATCTGATGTAAACTTACCTCACCAATTTACAAAGATAGTACTGGAAGAAGAGAAGTCTTACACATTGTCGGAGAACAATGGATAACACTACTCTGAAGGAAGAAGAAGGACTGAAAACCTGGGGACCATTGGACGAGAAGGGACCTAAAAATCAGTAGTACGAGCATGAGACATTGGATTGAAGACGGATCCAAAGGTGAAGACGGAAGACTGAACCACACACGCAGAAGACTGGTGACTTCACAAGAAGGAGACGAAAAGGTTTAAGAAGGGTAAGGAGTATCGGTTCGAAGGAAAGAGGGTGAGACGATCGACCGTACCAAGAGCGAGGAGAAGCTTAGGACTAATAGGGTGAATTCCTTAAAATCGTAGAATTTACGAGGTGTAAAGAAACAAGTGATTAACAAAGGTACACATGTAAGAGAGAACAGAGGAATCAATGTCGAAAACCTCTATATTGTCCATTGAGACCGAGTTGATAAAAAGACATGAGGGTCACCGATGATCTCTAAACTTGAACCTACAGAGTCTCAGTAGAATTGAAATTGTTCTGGCTTCGCCGTGGACAAGGGACGGGGAGGAAGGACGAAGTTGGGAGAGGACAACAACATTAGTCAAAGACATTTTTCGAAGATACGTCAATGGGTTCGGTGAGAACTAAAACGGGAAAGAAAATCCTTGAGCAGTAAGTCGGGCTCAGGAGAGTTAAGACAAGGATTTGTACAGAACCATAGGGAAAGAGGTAGGGACTGTGGTGACCGAACCAAGTTTGGAAACACTAGTGAGTGACCCTGGTAATAAGAAAGTTGTCTAGAGGGACCGAGGTCCGAGTTACGAAATAAAGAAATAAAAATAACTTTATATCACCTAAATGTTACAACACAATCAAAGACCATATGTCATTTCACTAAGTATAGATATATACATATATATATAAAGAGAAAAGGTAATATCAAACAATGTTCTATGTCATTCTGGAAAGACAAAAAATATACATTATCACACATAGACAAATAGGGTTTGAGGGTCAAATAGGAAGGGGGAAGGGAAAGGGGAAACATTGGTATTTAAACAAAAGACACAGACACTCAGACAAAGACAAAACACTTATTCAAGTAATCATAGAAAAAAAAAAAATCTAAAGTGTATATTCACTATAGTATACCATAAACTGAAAGAGAAAGACTGAAGTAAGTCATACTATTAAAGATCAAAGTCGGTACAACGACCTTTACCGTTATAAAGGAATAAAATTACCGACTCATTATAAGGTAACATATGTACATGGTGTAGAAATAGGTAAGTAGACAACTACCTGTAAATCCAACGAAGGGAACAGACAACACTTATTACGACGATACTCGAACTCTTTAGACATACGTCCGGTCCTTCGTTGTCAATCTTGACCTGTACCTTGTTGTCTGACCAAGGTTTATCCTTTTCCTCATGTAGTTACGACATATAACAGTGGGACGAATAAATTGAAGATACGTCATATGTAGTACTCTTTGCGACCTGACCTTCTTTGTGTTCGACCTTAGTTCTAACGGCCCTCCTTATAGTTATTGGAGTCTACACGTCTACTGTGGTGGGAATACCGTCTTTCACTTCTCCTTGAGTTTTCGGAGAACTACTTTCACTTTCTCCTCTGACTTTTTCAACCGAATTTCGAGTTGTAAGTCTTTTGCTTCTAGTACCGTAAACCAGGGTAGTGAAGTACCCTTTATCTACCTCTTTGTCACCTTTGTCACAGTCTGTAAAAAACCGCCCCCCGAGGCTTTAGTGACGTCTACCACTAACGTCGGTACTTTAATTTTCTGCGAATGAGGAACTTTCTTTTCAATACTCGTTGGATCTATCGTATAAGTTTTCGTCTCTGTAATGAAACGACTGGTTCCAGGCAGTTCAGTTCCGATACCAAAAAGGTCATCAGTACATACCTACACTCTCAACCTGACACTTCTTCCGACCCGCGAGTTCTTAACTACGAAAACTTGACACCACAACCTCTTCTGAGAACTCCCAGGGAACCTGACGTTCCTCTAGGTTGGTCAGGCAAGACTTCCTCTAGTCGGGACCCTAAAGAAACCTTCCTTACTACGATTTCGACTTTGAGGTCATGAAACCGGTGGACTACGCTTCTCAACTGAGTAACCTTTTCTGAGACTACGACCCTCCCTAACCCCCGTCCTCCTCTTCCCTGCTGGCTCCTACTCTACCGACCTACCGTAGTGCCTGAGCTTCCTGCACTCAGACTCACTTGAGGCCCTCTACCACTACCTGTCCCTCCGGACCGCACGACGCTAAGTACCCCAGAGTTTCTCAGCCTGTGCTGACTCGCTGACTTACTTGACTCGTAACACTACGTACATAGAAAAACCATCGAGGAATCAGAAAAGAACCCCTTATCGTAATTCGAGTCCGTCCCTTATGGAACCGAAGATTCAAAGTCCGTAAGTCTCGAAAATTTATCAGAGAGTGTCAGGAGTAAATCCAACGGTTACTGTAAAAAACTTTCCTATGCTATAAGACCTGTGTCTTGGGTTAGTAATAATCAACAAAAAAGGAAGGAAAGTGACAAAGGGGTTTAAAATTGTTTTTACTAGGATTGGGTAGAGGGAAGAAAGGGTGGGGTAGGGTGGGTGGGGTTTATTATGTGGTCATTATTGGTTTTTGATGTGTGTACGACGCTACATTTTGACGTCTCAATTGTGATAACCCTCGTTCCGAGACACCCAACACCTCTACGAGAAACTCCTAGATATCATAGAGAACGCGAGGGTGTAGGGTAAAACGCAAAACAAGAAGGATCTTCCGGTAAACGAAAAAAAAAAACCTTCCAAGTCTTACCCAACGGAAGTTTGTGACTGGGAGGAAGGGAGGGGGAGGTGGCCCTACCCACACGTTTGACATATCACACCTTACCGAAACTTCGGGAACCCGACGACATCCCGTATCTTTGATATGACCGAGAAGTTTCCTGTAGAAGAGTTCGGTGGAAATACCACAGTTTTGTTCATCTTGAGGAAGAAAGGGGTGAACTTTGGGTGTCAGTCTACACTGTCCCCGACCATAAGTTCTCTCAATTAATAACAAAAGAAAAAAACAGTAGTAGGAGACTCCCCATTCTTACGGTGCAGTCGGAAAGGAGTATCTTCCTATACTGTTGGACACCCGTGAACTGCAACCGAAGGAGCCGTCCCTGGTCCAGTCGGAGTAGTCTCAAGAAGTAAAGTAGTCCTTGTACTCAAGAGGTGACCTCAGACATCGAGGTTATTAGGCGAGACCAAGGTTTGGGGCCCGTTTCGGAGCACCGAAAAGACTGAGAAGAAAGAAGAAGAAACTAAACGAGAGGAGAGAGAATAGAAGGCTTAGTCTTAGCCGAAACGCGAACGGAGGGAGACTAAATAGACAGACCACACGACAAAAGACACTGACGTCTTTGAGTCGTTACTCCAGTCCCGTTAGGTCAAAGAGAAGACCAAGGGTACACAATAGGAGTAGACTCTTGGAGAAGGTGAAATCCTCTATGAGGTGAAACGGGAAATGGTGAGTTACCAGATTTTGAGAAGGTAGTGAATAAGAAGAAGGAGAAGATCGTGGAGGAGGTGAAAGAAGAACAAAATAAAAAAGGGGTATTACGGTGGTCGAAAGACCATATTTCCTACTGCGACGAGCCCAGAACATCAGCAGTTGGGAGGAATACGACCAAGTTCGCAGGTCCGACAGAGCAGACAGGAGAAGGGTTAAATGACACAAAGGAGAGGTCGGGTTAGAGGGTCGACTGGTGGGTCGGGTGCATCGTAACAGAGTCAGATGAGTCCGGTTTCTCGCTGGACGTTTACGGAGGACAAGACATGAAAGACTATTACTCAGGAAACGAGTCGGTTTAACTCGAAGATGACCACCGTACTTGTGGACACGTGGAAGTCCAGTCGTCTGTACCTGAGTCCTAGACCTCAGTGGTCCACGACACGGTTTAAGGAACGTCATGGTCAATACACAAAAACACAAAGAAAGGAAGTCACCTGATACTCTAAAAACAGAGAATTATGGACGATATTTCATCGTTGAGTTATTTACTATCTACTCCTCCTTTGTCTGTCTTGTTCGAGGTAGAACTTTCGTCCTGAGGTAGAACCCGGCCTGACACCCGAAACTCGAGATACGGGTCATAGATACCTTTGCTGTATGGTTGACCTTTTGGTCCGGGGGACCTACGTTCTCGGGGTCCCGAGCATGGATCTGAGAGACAACGGATTTTCTTATGGGATTAATAGACACATTGACTTATCTTAGTATTTAAGATAATACGAATAACCCCATACTGGTGTCCGGATAACTATTAACAGGTGATAATTGATGGATCCGAATTCCGTATACTTAGTACCCAATTCAAACTAACACAGAAAGAAAAGGAAACAAGTCTGATCAAAGTCCCTTAAACCCCTCCACCCAAACCAGTACATGTGAATCCTATATATTCCAAAAGTCTTTTTGACCAGTCCCAGGAACCGACTCTCCTCTGAGACGGAACCCCGGTGGCCACATTATTTGAGGTGAAGTGATAGACGTAACAGGACTCACTCAAACAAAGGGTCTTACGCACCGATGTTGTCAGAATAGTCGTTAAGGAATTTTCCCCTAGAAGACATACTGAGTTAGAATCGACACATTCGGAGAGTTTCGAAAATTTACCCCAACCCGTCGTTAAAATTATTATCTTTTATTAGTAATTAGAGTTACTAATAATTACAGTCAACGAGAAGATGAAACATTACTTCATAGAAAGCCCATCCTGAACTGAGTAAAGACGAGGTTTAAGGAGTGGGCTACGACCGATACGTAAAGATAAACGTGAGATTGACGATTACAAGACCAGAAAAAAGGGGAGACTAAGAAACAATGGTCTAGAGAACAGGTAACAGTGAAAAACGAAGACCAGTAAAGACACCAGAACCGACGAAGATTAGAGATCACAGGATAGAAGATAGACGGTGGGGACGTCGAACGATAAGAAAAAGAAGACAAGGTGAACAATGAAATCAAAAAACTAGAAAGAAGAAGGACTGAGACAACGGTCACACGAGTCGAAAGGTCGTTAAAGATCGGTTCTTATGGAGTGGAAGGAACAACAACAATGACAAGTTCCGGGTCAACGAAGAGTCGACCTTTCTCGTTATGACAAGTATCAAAAACTACCCACTCCAGACCACATAGTTCTCGGCTCCAGGATTTGTTGGATCTACAGGTACTCGTCTACTTACCTATTCTTTCGACACCATGTATATGTGTTACCTCATAATGAGTCGGCAATTTTTCTTAAGTAAACTTAGTCAAGACTACTCTACCTACTTTGACCTCGACTAATATGTCTTACTTCATTCGGTCTTTCTTTTTGTGGTTGTGTCATATGATTGTGTATATATACCTTAAATCTTTCTACCGTTACTGCTGGGACATACGTTCTGTCGTTTTTTCTGTGTCTACACATATTGTCTGAAAACCTGAGTCTCCCTCTCCCTCTCCCACCCTACTAAACCCTCTTACCGTAAGATTGTACATATGATAGCACATTCTTAGCTTAGCGGTCAGATACAGACTGCGTCCTATGTCGTACGAACCCCGACCACGTACCCCTACTGGGTCTCTCTACAATACCCCTCCCTCCACCCTCCCCCCAAGTACAAACCCTTGCGTACATTCTTAATTTCTAATTTTTTTTTTTTTCTCAGCTCCAGGACCTCGTATTGTTTCCACTTCAAAAAGTAGGTACCCTGTCTTCCAAACGTATCAGAGAGGGGTAAGATAATCCTTATCTCGGTAAAATGAATCCCTTCTCAATGACGAAAGTACTAGACCACTTCCTCTGTCTTTCACGGGAGTAATTAAATGGATAGAGAAGATATGATCTCATATTTGAGGTATACCCACCCTTTGAACGGTATAATTACAGACGATACATAAAATATATATATAATACACACATATATATATATATATATATTTTACACACACATTAAATGTGTAATATCTGGTAGACGTCAAGTCATTCACAAATTTTATACGCAGAACTTACTTCTTACCCACTTGTCATTCTGTATACCATCTCCATCGTCCCGTCACTAAGAATAATCTCAGTAAATTCAGAGTAAATTTTATGTATCAGATCAGTACTTCTCAAGTATGAGGATTACGTCCCCCGGGTCCAAACTAGGAACCAGTCCCTTGATTCTAGGGTGTAAGACGCAGATTCTCAAGTGTACGACGTTGATTCTAGGACGTACGACGTTGATTATGGGTCGTACCGGTTTATTTATCTATAAATTTCTTTTGGTGTATAATTACGGACCCAGGGGTTTGATCCGTTTGATGATAAGAATCTACATTAAAAGGGGATGTAAAGTCTTTAGACACGAAGAATTTTGACTACTTTATTGAATTGAACTTCGTAAAAAGAAAGAATCAACATCTGTTTTATGTGAAGTTTATCCGTCACTGTAGAATCTAACCTACAGTCTTAAAGATATCGTACATCGGACCCGTCTTTATATTTCACGAGGGTCACTCAGACCTTGTATGACTCTCAATATTCCAAGACATAATCCTCCGAATATACTCCCTCTCCAATTGTTCCCTAGTGAAAATGTTGATGGAGACTTAAGACTCGTGTCGTAGACCAGATAACATTTGTTGGTCAGGAGTAATCGACTTGGTTTATCTTAAGGAGTCCCGTGTCCTCTCCGGTAATTTTAATATTATACATACATATGAGAGAGAAAGATGTGTATATGTGTGTGTATGTATGTATGTGATACAAACGAGAGATCCGTAGACATAGATATAAATATCGATACCACACACACTTACATACATACACATGTGTGTGTGTGTCTATGTGTGCATGTGTGTGTGTCTGTGTGTGTGTGTGTGTGTGTGTCTGACGGCGGCGATTCAACGAAGTCAGCACAGACTGAGACACGCTGGGGTATCTGCCGTCGGGTGGTCCGAGAGGGTAGGGACCATAAGAGATCCGTTCTTGTGACCTCACCCAACGGTAAAGGAAGAGGTCACATACTTCCACTCTTCACTTTTACTTCAGAGAGTCAGTACAGGTTGAGAATCGCTGGGGTACCTAACGTCGGGTGGTCCGAGGAGGTAGGTACCCTAAAAGGTCCGTTCTCATGACCTCTCTCTCTGATTGTAGGATATTAAAGTCACCGCGGAGATTACGGGACTCCTTAAGGTAAACCAAGTCGATTACTCCTGACCAACAAATGTTGTCTGGTCTATAACAGATATGACATCTACTATACCCCGAAGGGACCATCGAGTCTACTATTTCTTATACGGACGTTTCGTCTTTTGGGTCCAAGTTAGGGACCCAACCCTTTTAAGGAACCTCTTCCCTTACCTTTGGGTGAGGTCATAAGAACAGACCTCTTAGGGTACCTGTCTCTTCGGACCACCCGATGTCAGGTACCGTAACCTTTCTCAGTCTGTACTGACTCACTGATTGTGAAAGTGTGAATGAGTCTACTATATCATTAACAGGATTTACTGTTAGCCCGTAAGGGGTCCACTCATTCTTCAGATTCTCTTGGTTCGTTTCCGTCTGTTCATGTCGGGGAACTTCACGTAGACCCACCCACAGTAACCTCCCCTTCGTTCAGCCCCCACACCTACCTCCTCCGACCCTTCTCCCAGTAAAATGAGAAATACAACAACAAGTCAGTAAGTCAGTACAGGTCGAGAAACGTTAACGTACCTGACGTCGTGTGGTCCGAGGAGACAGGAGGTGACAGAGGATCTCGAATAAGTTTGAGTACACGTAACTTAGTCACTATGATAAATTTACAGAGTAGTAGACGGAAGGAGAAGAAAACGGAAGTTAGAAAGGGTCGTAGTCTCAGAAAAGGTCACTCAGTCGAGAAGATTAATCCACCGGTCTCATAACCTTGAAGTCGATGTCGTAGACAGGAAGGTCACTTAAAAGTCCTGACTAAAGGAACTCCTGACTGAACAAACTTGAGGAACGACAGGTTCCCTGAGAGTTCTCAGAAGAGGTTTTGGAGTCAAGTTTTCGTAGTTAAGAAGTCACGAGTCGGAAGAAGTACCAGGTTGAGAGTACATGTATGTACTGACGACCTTTTTGGTGTCGAAATTGATATGTCTGGAAATAACCGTTTCATTACAGAGACGAAAAATTATACGACAGATCCAAACAGTATCGAAGGTTCTTCGTTCACAGAAAATTAAAACACCGACGTCAATGACAGTAGTCACTAAAACCTCGGGTTCTTTTATTTCAGACAGTGACAAAGGTAACAGAGGGGTAGATAAACGATACTTCACTACCCTGGCCTACGACACTAGAGGTAAAAAAAATTAAAATTTATAACTCAAAGTTCGGTCGAAAAAGTGAGAGGAGAAAGTGGGAGCAGTTCCCCGAGAAATCAAGGAGAAGTGAAAGACGGCAATCACAATAAGAGACGTATAGACTCCAATAACTATAAAGAGGACCGTCAGAACTAAGGTCGAACACTAAGTGGATCGGACCGTAAAACGGACTACACGAGACGTATATTCAATTTATTTGTCCCACTGTTGTATATCGGAACTGTATGAGGAAAGGGTTAAACCTTGGTCAGGCAACAAGGTACAGGTCAAGATTGACAACGAAGAACTGGACGTACGTCCAAAGAGTCCTCCGTCCATTCTCCTAGAACATAAGGGTAGAAAACTTAAAAGGTGTCAAATAACACTAGGTGTGTCAGTTTCCGAAAACGTATCAGTTACTTCGTCTTCATCTACAAAAGACCTTAAAGGGACGAAAGAGATACTGTGTCGTTTACAACCGTTAAACTAGAGACAAAGGAGACGGAAAAGATTCGGGTCGGACATGTAGACCTTCAAGAACCAAGTGCATGGTGATTTTGGATCGAACTTCCTAAGACTCGTATGAACGATCGTACACTTTACTCACGTTAACACGTTATCAAACTTGTAAGAAACCGTAACGGGAAGAAACCCCAACCTTACTTTAGACTGGAAAAGATCAGGACACCGGTGACGAGTCAAAAGGTTTAAACGACTTTATAACTCACGTCGTGAAACTGTTGTAGTAGAAAACCCTAAAATTTATCCTAATAAATCTTAAAATCTTAACATTTAGTGAGTCGACCTTAAGGTAGGGGAGGTGATTGAGACAACATCATTACGAAGGATTCCGGGTAAACTGAAGTGTGAAGTCCTAGAGACCGAGATCCACTCACTGGTATGGTAGTACCAATAGGTCCAGTAATTCTGGAAAAAACATATCAAGAAGATACACAATAACGGTGGAGATGAATTATAGAAGACGAAGACAATCCAGAAATGGTGAAGACAGGAAATAACACGGGTAGGAACGTACTTTACAAGGGAACTATAGAGGTTAAAAGAACTTCTCTAGAGACCAGAAAGGTAAGATAATAAAAGGAGATAAAGAAACGTAACAAGTGAATACTTTCGGAATAGAGAGGAACGACAAGAGATCTTGAGACGTAGGTCAACCCATATAGAAAGGAAAAGAGGAAACGGAAAGGGAAGAGAAGAAAGGAGTCGATAAATATTTCGGAGGAGTCTGTTGGTGAAGGACGTAAAGAAAAAGAACCCCTACCAAAACCAGTGACGGAGGACATGTTTAATACTTGAAGGTAGGTACCGAGAAATCCGTGAGACAGATAGTCTAGATTAGGGAGCTTAGATAAGAAGTGAAGGTAATATATCAGTATTCCCTAAACTGAATCCAGTATGGACTTACCAGATCACCAAAAGGGACGAAAGAAGTTCAATTCGGATGTAAAACGTTATTCCTCGGCTACTAGACTCGGTGTCAGTCGAGGATGAGAACGAAAACGACTGACATATCTCGACGATGTAGAAGTCGACGTTTCTTATATTAATTAAGACTAAAACCATAACTAGTAGACGACTACAAGTACATATCTCAACAGAGAACCTAACAACCGTACCCACAAACGGTACTGGTCGTACAAGAGAACAATGGGAAATGGGACGAAGTAAAACCTGAACTTCCGGTTTGAACGGATAACGAGGTCCATAGAGAACTGAAACAGGAAAACGTAAAAGTTAGAGGATATTACTTTTTCTATAGAAAAAGACCACAATCAAGATCTTCCAGAATATCCAGAAGTATCTTAACAAGTTGAAGTCGAAGAAGTCGTAGTCACCAATCCAGTATCTGAACCTAATGACACTACAATTTACCGAAGGGAACCGTTACTTGACTCTAGTAAGACAGTAAAAACTCCAACGTGGGTTCATGACGTAAAACCTAAGAAGACAATTGATACTCCCGATGAGGAAAAAAAAAAAAAAATTTATTCCCTAAGAAAGGGTGTTATCATCTATATTACCAGTAGACTTAATTTAAGTGGGTAAGGACAGGTAAAAGCAAATGACTAAGGATTCTATAGTTACAAGTTAGAAGGTAGAGGACGAACTGGTACAGGTTAAACGGAACTAAGTACCTGGATTGTAAGGTCCAAGGATACGTGTTAACAAGAAAGGTCGTAGTCAGAAAGGAAAGTGATGGTCTGTATAGGTGTTGATTTGTAACAAAGGGAAACCGGGTCGTCGAAGTAAGAAAGATCTCGATAATAATTAACGGGAAGTGAGAAGGGGTCCCCGTATAACCTGTGGAAGTTTGACTCCCTCGAACAGAAGACCACAGTATAGAAAAACGGAAAGTATAACAAGTACCTCAAAAGTCCCGTTCTTATGACCCCACGAAACAGTAAAGGAGGACGTACCTGGCAACAAACAGAGTTGAGAAGTAATACTGGGCAGATAGTTACCCTCCGGGACACCTCGTATGGAGTATCGAAGTAACTCAATGTGTCGGGGAAGGGGTGCTATTCCGACACTAACTACGGGTTTCATGTAAGAGTACCCTGACTAAACTCTCCTCCGGTTACCCGTCAATTCTTAAATCTCGTTTAAATTAACTCCTAGGTTAGACAGTTTTTAGACTCGTCCGGTCCTTAAAGAAGTTAGTGGAGGGTCGAGGGCAAAACCACTGCAAAAACGAAACATAGTTTAAGGGTGTCGGAGTGTTGAGACGAAACGACCGGATCAGCAAGGGGGTCCGAAGGGAGGAGAGAAAACCTGGAGTGAGGTTAGGTTTTGTAGAGGTCACGAAGTGTCAGAACTAGTAAAAGAAGGACGAAGTCCCAACGGGTGGAGGTCCCCCTCGGTGAGTGTGACACCAGAACCTCTTGCCACGGGTGGGTATGACGAGTCACCACGGCCCCAGCGATCTACAACGGCGGAAGAAAACAAATGTTCAAGTGTGTCCGGAAGACTCCGGGACAGGAACAAGTACCTTAACCAGGGTGTCTTTCTTCAAATCCAAAGGACCAACTAATACCTCCTTCCAAATAAACAAAAAACTAACTCAGTCAGAAGACAGTCTCCGTCGAACTAGGGTATCAACCACTCTCATATCCGACACCTCCTTTTGACTCAAATTAAGGAGTGGGGGATTTTGACATGCACTCCCTGTTTACGGAACGACAACCATTGATGTAAAAGAGAAACCTTTTTTCCCCTATTATTATCATAAATAGAGTGACTATTAGGAGTAACGACACTCCTGATTCATCAAATTATACTATTTCGAAGATTCTATCATAGACAGTGTACGATTCTTGAGTTTTGGGAGCCTCTTATAATAAACGAGTTGGGAAGGTATGGTATTCTAACTCTCGTCCTCCTCTTCTCCCGCTGTCTCCTACTCTACTAACCTATCGTAGTGACTGAGTCCCCTGTACTCAAACTCGTTTGAGGTCCTCTATCACTTCCTGTCCCTTCGGACCACACGACGTCAGGGACCCCAACGTTTCTCAGTCTGCACTGACTCACTGACTTGTTGTTGGAGGGAAGATGTCCATCACATTAAAAGACGAAAGTTCTCAACGAACGATAAAGACCATAACAATTAAACCGGTGTTCTTCCTCTTATTACCATCTTCACACGATAGATTAAATCATCGTTACAAGTAAAGTCTAAATTAACACCAGGACTTACAAATTTAATGGGTGCTGAAACCATTCTTAAGAAGCGAAATGATACAAGACAAACCGTTTTTCAAACTACTTTAAGTGTCCTCCTGTTTTTAATCGACCTACTTTGGCTGAGTAATATAGTAATTCGTACTCGTAAGAAACCTTATAGAAGTGAATCTCTAAGATTTTACTATATAGATTTCAATCAGATCTTCTGACCACCTTTCTCTTTGTAGTTTAGAGGAGGAGGATTTTGGCCCCGAGATCCAGAGGTCCAACTGTAGTACCGACTAGAAAATAAAATACCAGTTACTTTAAGTCAGAACCGGAACACTATGGTACGTGTTCGAATTACCAAGAAGGATTACGTGATGTATTCGTCCTAACTAAACTTCTTCTTTAATCGGGTTATAGTCCTCGAAAAACAAAGTATAATTTGAAAATTTTGGTTAGTCTTCGTTTGAATCAGTTCAGAGACGTCTGGCGTAAAATAACTGTCAAATAACGTTTCCACCGAGTGAGGATAAAAATTCAATTACAATCAATGCCTTGCTACAGTCTAAAGTCTCCTCGTGTGTCTGACAGATTGGATAAAAGTTTTTCGTCCAGTTTAAATCGTAGACCTCCTATTGAACGTTAAACCAACTTTTATTAACTTGTTCAAATTGTATTTTAAGTTATTTCCCTAGTCCCACAAAATTCAAATTTTAAGACTCTATTTACCGGGTTCCGAGAACAGTTGACAACAATAACGGTTCAGGTTCTCCCAAGGACCCAAAGGTAAAAGGGTCTCACATAGACAGAACAATTTTCTTCTAACACGACTTAGTGAACAGAACCATAAAGAAATCTTTCTGTAAAAGTTTTTTTCTGTAGAGTGGTGAGATTCTTCACTCCAAATGACTTCACACCATCTCCCTTTCATCTGATATCTTCACCAAACTCGAGCGACGAAGATCCTTCTTCTTTCTTCTCTCCCTTTACCTGTCTCAGAATTCAGTACAAGGGGTCTTCGTCTGGTCCTCTCTCCCAAGTGTACACTCATTCACTACGTAAGTTCCGTCATCGGTCCCTCTACCCCTTCCTTCCCCCCCGGAGTCTTCCTTCCTCTGATGGAAAGGTGGGGGTTGGGAGGTCCCCTTGAACTCCCAAACAGGGTTGGGTGTCGTTCCGACGACTCCGAGAGTACAAGGACAGGGTAGTCGATAACCAATTCCTGGTACTGACGTCGGTACTTTAATTTTCTGTGGACGAGGAACCTTCTTCTCGACAGTGTCTGGATCCCATAATTTTTCGTCTCTGACGAAATGACTGTTTCCAGGCGTATCGGTTTCAATACCCAAAAGGTATCAGTACATGCCTACACTTTAAACCTGGTATTTCTTCCGACTCGCAACTTGTTAGCTGTGAAAGTTTGACATCACTTCTGACACCTCTTCTGAGAACTATCAAGGAACCTGTCGTTCCTCTAGTCAGGTCAGTTAGGATTTCCTTTAGTTGAGACTTATGAGTAGCCTCCCTGACTACGACTTCAAGGTCATGAGACCGGTGGACTAATCTTCTCAGTTGAGTAACCTTTTCTGGGACTACGACCCTTTCTAACTTCCGTCTTCCTCTTCTACCGTTGGTTACTACTCTACCAACCTACCGTAGTAACTGAGTCACCTTTGGTCAAACTCACTTGCGGTCCTCTATCACTTCCTATTCATTCGGACCAGACGACGTCAGGGACCCTAATGTTTCTGACGTTCCTCTGTAATGTGATTGGAATAAGGAGTGGGAGGTCATTCCCCTTCTCCCAATCCGTGATCCTTGTGTGTAAGTGTCTGTTCAGATGAAAGATCCGAACGCCCACTTCACCTGAGAAAGTCTCTTCTGGGAAGTCACGACCGACAACTTCCACTTTCGGTCCCTCGATCGAATTACGTATTTCCACTGGGGTCGCCTGGACACGTTTCACGACTGAAGTAGGTGGTGTCTCTTCTTTTCCTTTCCTCGACCCCGCGGAACTGAAAGAGGGACTGAGGGGTGAGGGACCCGGTTCGAAATTACGGTCACAAAGATCATTGTTGACCTATACTCCCTTGGTGCGTCCTGTCTCGACCCAGAGGAAACAGAAGGTGTCTCGTGCCTTCTACGGACGTACAAGGGTGTGTGTCCACCTGTCTTGACCCAGCCCCTGTTACCCCTCCGTCGTCTGGGGTCCCCTGTCGTCCCAGGTTCACTCTTGACGTCACTAGTGTCCTCGGTCCGTCGTCCCTCTCGACACTCTAGTGTTTCGGTCACGTATCGTTACGTCTACTTTAACCCGAAACGACCTTCCGTAGGGGCTCGTATCTGTTCCGATTCGACTTCCCGAGTCACGGGAAAGAAGAACCACAAGATCAGACCCGAGGACAAACCATCCGAAGAGGGGTAGAACCTGTCATTCTGTATAGTCTCGGTTCGGACCTCCTCCACTCTTTTCCTAGTTCACAAAACCGGATCAAGACACAATCAGTAAGTCAGTGTAGACTGAGAAACGATGGGGTACCTGAGAACGGGTGGTCCGAGGAGAGAGGTACTTTAAGAAGTCCGTTCTTATGACCTCACCCAACGGTAAGGGAAGAGGTCCCCTAGAAGGACCGGGTCCTTAACTTGGGTCCAGAGGACGTAACGTCCGTCTGAGAAATGGTAGATTCGGTGGTCCCTTCTGGACCTGAACTTTAAGTGTCCACTCTCTATTTTCCCTGAAGTCTTTAGTGGTCTCCTCCTTCTCCCCGTCCGTCTTCGCGGGGGGACGGTATTCCCCATCTTCATGTAGATCCGAAAAAAGGAAGAGGACGCACGACACCCCCATCCGTGTTTCCCTACCTACGAACCTCCCACTCCTTATTCCAATCACATTACAGAGGACACAGGTAAAAAAGTTTCGGAAGGAGGAGACCAACTGAAATCTACGGAATTAGTCTTTTGATACCGGAGAGTGATACCGATCGAAGTAGATTGTATCTTGAAAAGTTGTAGAGTAAAAGGAGCTACGAGACCATAGTTGACCGACTGAAAGGTTTAGTAATTGTCGTTCCATAATCATGGAAGGAGAGTGCGAGTATCGAATTACCCGAAGGAAAGGGTTCCAATAGACGTCTCCTCTTTCAATTTCAGGATAACAGAAACTTTTGAGTAAAATTTATAACAACATTTCTGTCGGGTCCAAGTAAAATCTTTTAAACAACAACAAGTCAATGAATTCAGTACAGGTTATGAAACGTTGAGTTACCTGACGTCGTGAGGTCCGGAGGGACAGGAAGTGATAGAGGACCTCAAACGAGTTTGAGTTACAAGTAACTCAGTCACTATGACTGATTGGTAGAGTAGGAGACAATGAGGGAAGAGAAGGACGGGAGTCAGAAAGGATCGCAGTCCCATAAAAGGTTACTCAACCGAGAAGTGTAGTCCACCGGTTTCATAACCACGAAGTCGTAGTCAGGATATCTTTTTATTTTCTTTATGGTTGTTAAGATGTTGGGTTTCTTTTGGTAACAAATACAAAACCGGACTTAGGAAGAGTAGAAAAATAGTTAAGTATTTATGACTTCTGTATGTCTGTATATATGAATCTAATAAACGTAAAGTTGTCTTCTTGAACTCCCTCCGTCACCTTCAAGAGTCGGTTTCCTTATTCAACTCAACTCAAGTCAGCGAGTCAGCACAGGCTGAGAAACGCTGGGGTACTTAACGTCGTACGGTCTGGAGGGACAGGTAGTGGTAGAGGGCCTCAAGTGAGTCTGAGTGCAGGTAGCTCAGTCACTACGTAGGTCGGTGGAGTAGGAGACAGCAGGGGAAGAGGAAGACGGGGGTTAGGGAGGGTCGTAGTCTCAGAAAAGGTTACTCAGTTGAGAAACGTACTCCACCGGTTTCATGACCTCAAAGTCGAAATCGTAGTAAGGAAGGTTTCTTGTGGGTCCTGAACAGAGGAAGTCTTACCTGACCAACCTAGAGGAACGTCAGGTTCCCTGACAGTTCTCAGAAGAGGTTGTGGTGTCAAGTTTTCGTAGTTAAGAAGCCGGGAGTCGGAAGAAGTGTCAGGTTGAGAGTGTAGGTATGTACTGGCGACCTTTTTGGTATCGGAACTGATCTGCCTGGAATCAACCGTTTCATTACCGAGACGAAAACTTATACGATAGATCCAACCAGTATTGAAAAGAAAGTTCCTCATTCGCAGAAAATTAAAGTACCGACGTCAGTCAATCACAGTTCCTATACACAATTGGGGAGAGGCCTGTAACTGAGTCAACTACGTACCCCGTCCTCACTCAGACCAGTTGTCGGACTGTGAGATAGGGGACAACTTAACCGAATCCCGACCCGGAATCTGTCCAGTCCAACATCCGAACCTCTGAAACCTCCCATCCGCAAGTTTATATTTCTACATCCCCTCCGTCTACCCTCGGTGTAACCTCGTTGGGGGTCTGACTCGAGTGTCACCTAAAAGACCGGACCTTTCCTTAGACTCAGTTGAAAACAAGGTGACCACTGTCCGGGAAACATGAACGAAAACAAATATGTGATTCGATTTAGAATTTCTAAGTCTTTGAGAATTCTGTTACGAACACGGAAAACATCCACATTTTTAAGTGACACAAGTTTCTTACCCGTCCAATGCACAGTGTCCGACTCATGAAGATCTCTGTGTGAGATCCTACCTTAAATCACTCGTTTTGTAATTAACCATTCACGGGGCCTCTTGTTGTGGGCACCCTCCCTCCCTCCCTTCCTTTCCTTCGTCTTGACCTTTCTTCTGCCACTCAATGCTACGTACGACTCTCGGAGTAGGTTTGAGTCGTCCCAAGACTTCACCTTTACTGGGCAGTCTCAGTAGGACACACCCCGGTTCTACCGGACCGGAAAGAGGGGAAAAACAGAGATAGTCAGAAACCTACCCTTGACGGGACCTTCTCCATACTAGATGCCCGTCCGTCGAGGGACGGTGACTCTGTTTGGGACTTCCTCGACTGTCAACGAACACTGTCTGTTCAGGAAGGTACTCTCCCCTAGACCTGTCAAGTAGAATCACAGACAGTTAATACATCCACCCTAATTCTGTGTCGCCATACGACCCCTCCCACCACTCGAAGACCTCGTCCGACGTCCGTTACCGGTTTCAGTTTAAATTAAGTACTTTCACGACCAGACCGGTGTGTTTTGTGTAAAACCCTATCTAAGACCTGAACAGGAGAACAGATCTCGGAGAGACGAGGTCGTGAACGACCGACACTCTGGATCCTGTCCTATTAGAGACACACAAAGTCGACTGAGTAGACTTTTTTTTTACCCCTATTATTAATATAGATGAAGCTTCTCAAACAATACTCTTAATGTACATTAGACATTATTTTGTGATCCGTCCCGTATAACAATAGTTATTGTTACAATAAACGAAAATACCATAACTACTATGATTAATAATGGAAGTCTAATGGATTTTAGAGGACCACAACTACTGAGACACTGGGAGTTCAGAATCGGTACAGAGGACCGGAGTTTTAGATAAAAGAAACGGATGACCTAAAAGGGTAGAGTAATGTTGAGTGGACTTTCAGTCACAGGAGTTTGACTTACATACTGGACATAGTGGAAGGATTGGGGACCGAAAGACGTAAGTGGTAGAGAGGTTGGAGAAGGTACATAAAGAAAGAAAGAAAGAAAAATTCAGAAATAAACAAACCGACACGACCCGGAATCAAAACCGTGAGTCCTTAAAATCGACATCGCACACCCTAGATCAAACGGTTGGTCCCTAACTTGGACCCGGGGGACGTAACCCTCACACCTCAGAATCGGTAACCTGGTGGTCCTTTCAGGGTAAAAGACACATAAAGTGTGAGTGGGTTATAACAGAAGGAAAGAGAGGAAAAAGGGGATCTAAGGTGGGTCCGGAGGAAGGGGTAAGGTAGAAGACTTCACAAAGACCTTTGGAGGAGAAAAGGTACTGACTAAAACCGAGAGTAGGAGATAGGTGAAGACTACTTGAATTAAAGTAAAAGGTCTACCGATACTTCCTTTAATAAAGTTATGTTTTGGTGTCACTGGTGGAGTAAACAAGGTCGTCTTCACGCTTTGAGGAGTCTGACGAAAAACACTAGACCTGAACTGGATGTGAGGTTTGGAACAGAAATTGCTGGAAGGTGGTTATACGTCGGTTAAGGTATTGGACTCAGGAACAACGTTCCGACCGTACAGACGTCAAAGTGCTTATACCGAAAGAGTTCTTCCGACGAAGGTAGGAACGGGTGGGAGGACCTCTTAAAATTTAATAGACATTTAAGATTCAAACAAATAGAGGAACAGAGTTCAAGTCCGTAACGGAAAAAAAAAAAAAATTATTAAGAGATAGTAAGTAGATAAATTTTAAATAAAAAAGTCTTTTATAAGTCACTCAGGGGTAGTTTACGGCTCGTTAGACAAGTTACTTCGGCAATGTCACTCAATAAACAATATACAGATCGATCATTTTAATACTCGAGATCCCATGACCGAGAGAATTAGAACGTAGGGAACATAAGTCGAATCAAGTAACGTACATCATTCACGAATTAAATACGGTAAACATATTTAGTTTTATTATACTTCCTAAAAGTTTTATGTGTTAGTCCTGTCTACCAGACCGTTTCTTACAAAAAGAATAATCATCCACATAAATATATCTAAGAAGAATTTAAAAATATAAAAAGACAACCAGTACAACTTTTTTTTTTTGTGTTTCTGTATCTTGTCATGTACAGAGGGATCAACCAACGACAAATCAACGAGTCAGGACAGGTTAAGAAACGCTGGGGTACTTGACGTCGTGAGGTCCGAAGGGACAGGAAGTAGTAGAGGACCTCCACGAGTTTGAGTATAGGTTACTCAACCACTTCGGTGGGTTGGTAGAACAGGAGACAGCAGGGGAAGAGGACGGGAGTTAGAAAGGGTCGTAGTCCCAGAAAAGGTCACTCAGTGGAGAAACGTAGTCCACCGGTTCCATAACCTCGAAATCAAAATCGTAGTCAGGAAGACTTCTTATAAGTCCTAACTAAAGGAAATCTTAACTGACCAAACTAGAGGAACGTCATGTTCCCTGACAGTTCTCAGAAGAGGTTGTGGTATCAAGTTTTTGTAGTTAAGAGGCCGTGAGTCGGAAGAAATACCAGACTGAGAGTGTAGGTATGTACTGATGACCTTTTTCATTACAGAGACGAAAAATTATACGACAGATCCAAACGGTATCGAAAAGAAGGTTCCTCTTGTGTCGAAAATTATAATACTGACGTCAGTGACAGGAGTCACTAAAACCTCGGGGGGTTTTATTTCAGAGAGTGACAAAGGTAATAAAGGGGTAGATAAACGGTACTTCACTACCCTGTCCTACGGTACTAGAATCAAAAAACTTACAACTCAAAATTCGGTCGAAAAAGTGATGAGAAAGTGGAAGTAGTTCTCCGAGAAATCAAAGAGAAACAAAAGATGACATTCCCACCATAGTAGATGTATAGACTCCAATAACTATAAAGAGGGTCTTTAGAACTAAGGTCGAACACAAAGTAGGTCAGACTGTAAAGTGTACTACATGAGACGTCTATTCAATTTATTCGTCCCACCGTTATGTGTCGGAACTGCATGAGGAAAAGGTTAAACTTTGGTCAGTCAACAAGGTACAGGCCAAGATTGACAACGAAGGACTGGACGCATGTCTAAAGAGTCCTCCATCCATTCCACCAGACCATAAGGGTAGAGATACTTAAAAGGTTAAACAACACTATGTATGTCAGTTTCCGAAATCACCTCAGTTATATCATCTTCATCTACAAAAAGACCTTGAGAGAACGAAAAAACTATAAGTAGCCTACAACCGTTAAACTAGAGACCAAGGAGACGGAAAAGATTTTGGTCGAGCTTGTAGACCCGTAAGAGTCAAATACATGACAACTTCGAACGAACCTCTTAAAACTCGTAATGAAACGATCGCAGCCTTTACTCACGTTAACACGCCATCAAACTTGTAAGAAACCATAACGGAAAGAAACCCTAACCTTACTTGTTTCTGGAAAAGGTCAGGACACCGGTGACGGTTGAAAAGGTTTAAACAACCGTATAACTTACGTAGTGAAAGTGTCGTAGTAGAAAATCCTAAACTTTATCGAGTCGACCTTAAGGTAGTGAAAGTGATCGAAACAAGTATCACTACGAAAGATTCTGGGTGAACTGAAGTGTAAGGTCCTACAGACCGAGACCCACTCACTAGTAAGATCCACCAATAGACCCAGTACTCTTAGAAAAAACATGTCAAGAAGACACATAAGAACGGTGGAGAAAAATTTTAGAAGACGAAGACAATCCAGGTATGGTAAAGACAGGAAATAACACGGGTAGAAACGTACTTTACAAGGGAACCATAGAGATTAAAAGAACTTCTCTAGAGATCAGAAAGGGTAAGACAACAAAAGAAGACAAAGAAACGTGACTAGTGAATCCTTCCGAAAGAATAGAGAGGAACGATAAGAAACCTTTAGACGTAAATCTATCTATATGGAAAGAAAAAGAGCAAACGAAAAACGCAGAGAAGAAAGTCGATAAACATAACATTCCGGCGGAGTCTGTTGGTAAAACGGAAAAACGTAAAGAGAAAGAACCCCTGACATTGACCATATGAGACTAATATCTCAGTGAAAGAAACTCGACTTAAACTCAAGAGGACTCTGGAACCAAAAGATAACAACAATAAATCAGTGAGTCAACACAGGGTGAGAAGAACTCAGTCACCTTACATCGGGTGGTCCGAGGAGACAGGTACCCTAAGAGATCCGTTCTTATGACCTCACCCAACGGTAAAGGAAGAGGTCCGCTAGAAGAGCTGGGTCCCTAGCTTGGGTTCAGAGGAAACAGAAAACGCTCCGTCCGTCTAAGAAAGGGTGACTCGGTCATCTCTTCAAGTACTCTTAATCCGAGGAAGGAGTGCTTACAGGACAAGGAAATTCCCGACTACCAAACAGGACCACGTCTTCGTCACCTCTACGACAAAAAAGGGTACCAAAAGATTCTTAGGTGTAAATATAATGTAGTAAAATAACGTCGACTAAGGTATTGTCTTTTCGTAAAGGAAAAGATGAAGTGGAAATAGGAAGTCAGGAACTTGAACAGAGACTTACACGTCCGATAAAACTCTAGAAGAAAGTAGGATCCAAACGACACCGTGGGGTTTGACCGGTCGGTAAACTCCGTCTTACCGACCTTTCCTCGGTACTACTCGAGATAAGTATAAGTCTTGGAGAGACCGAGGGTGGAGTCCTGGGTCTCGGGCTCGTTTCACCTAGGATGGACACTAATGAAAGTTCTGTGACGAAGTAAGAAGGGTCACCAGTCTCAGGGTCTGACTCCGTGGGTCCACCGAATAAAGTTGACACTCGAAAGCACAAAGACCTTGTCTCCACACCATCTTCGGTAGTACACCTCATCTACCACCATAAATTCCCGGGTCTTTATAGACCAGAATAAAAAAAAGGGGTTGTCTTGATAGACATACCTCTCTGTGTCTTGAACCTTCGACGATATGTACACCGTATTGATTAATCACTAAATACCTTGAAACTCTCGAGACTCTCAAGACATTGTTCTACTGCAAACATAATTTTTACTAGAGCCCGACCCCTTTACATGATCTGTACCTCAAATATATTCCTTTCTTGTAGGAAGAGAGGGACTATGTACGGAGAAAGTTCGAGGAAAATCTTTCATCAACCCGAAAGAAACTACCTGTCTTTGGTCAAGTGTAGAATAGGTATTACGACAGTAATTCTTGGTTTCAAAGATTAACTAACAATAGTTTATTATTACACATGAACACTCCCTCAAATGAGGAGTGTTTGATTGCGTAAAATTTTTCGAAAAATAAAACATAGTCCCATATCGACTAATGGTCACAACACTGTCAAAGTCCACCTGTCGTCTCCCTGAGTCTGTATGTATATGTACATAGGTAAAAGGGGGTTTGCGGGGAGGGTAAGTCCGACGGCGTATTATAACTCGTCTCAAGAGTCACGATAGGGACACCCAGGAACAACCAATAGGTAAAATTTATATCGTCACATATGGGTGAAAGTACGTAACCTCTTCCTTTACCGTTGGGTGAGGTCACAAGAACGGACCTCTTAGGGTCCCTACCCCCTCGGACCACCCGACGGCAGATACCCCAGCGTGTCTCAGCCTGTGCTGATTTCACTGAATCGTCGTCGTCGTATGGGAAGGTAGTGTTTGAGGGATTGATAGGGAAGGGAGGTAAGAAGTGGGAGGCCGTTGGTATTTAAGTAAGTCAGAGACTCAGACAAAGAGGAAAAGACTGAATAAAGTGAATTATGTTGGTTCGTTTCCGTAAATACTGAGTCAACAAGACCGGTTTTTACCCATCGACGTAGACGCCACTAGACCAGCAGAAAGAGTATCTGTAACTAGTGATAGTTTAAGCAAAGTCTAGTTCTAGATAACTAAGACAGAGACTTAAATTTTCACAGACGGTAAACCTTTAAAATATTCAGTACTAATGATTTAGAAATAGTTAAATTTATTAAAATTTTTCACAGAAGTCCTGAGCAGATAAGGAAGGGAACGCGGCAAAAGAAATTTCCCTCAGTTTAAGTCTATTTAAAGAATATAACGGAAAATACGAAATCCCAGTTTCCCCTACTGAAAATGAAAAAAAACAAAAATTTATATTCAAAAATTATCTATTATGTACATAGACCATACTTTATGTATTTTATGTTTTAGGACATGTCACTTTTACTTCGGAAGTTCTTTTAATTTGGTGAGTCAAAAAAGATACGGATGGATCTCGATAGAGTAAAAGTCGTACCTAGAGGTCTTTATGAGTTACGTATAGTTTTTATACGTCATATACAGTATACAAAAAATTGCACTTCTTATTTCGTACTAAAAAGGAAAGTGAATCATAGAGACCTTTTACTGTCATTTGTAACGACGAGTAATTAATAAAGGTCAAGAGGAAAACCAATTAATCGTCCTTACGTGAAGAGACTGAGAAACATCAATCAGCACTAGTACATATACTGAACGAAATTGGTTACTTCACATTAGTCTTCACTGTACACAGTGAAGACCCATCTTTCTGAAGTCTCATCCAGTACTAAGAAAAATAGAGAGAAGGAGGACGGTGATACTAATACTACAAGACCGACCGCTTGGGTCCAGGAACTTAATATACCTCGTCCTGTAAGGGGACGAATTCCTTACGTATAAAATGCTAACATTTTATTTTAAAATAACACTATTGGACGACTTTATAACCCCAACAAACAATGACGCTACTGGGTCTGGTAAGACCGACTGTATCTCATGAAATAATCATGCACGTCTTAGTAATCAGAAAAGTTGTCTACGTGTCATTAGATAACGAACGACGAACGACACGATTCAGCGAAATCAGCACAGGCTGAGAAACGCTGGGACACCTGGTATCGGGTGGTCCGAGGAGACAGGTACTCTAAGAGGTCCATTCTTATGACCTCACCCAACGGTACGGGAAGAGGTCCCCTAGAAGGGTAGAGCCCCTAGTTTGGACCCAGAGGACACAGAGGACGTAACCATCCGTCCAAGAAACGGTGATCGCAGTAGACCCTTCGGGTTAGATAACAAACCTCTATTGTCATACATTGATCAACGGACACTGTCTGTAGACTACACAAAGGTTATAAAACAGTAATATTTGTTACACAATCACTTATGGCGTCGTTTAATACAACATCCCGACCTAGGAAGTAAGTAAGTAAGTAAGTAAGTAAGTAAGTCTACGCACCCCAGAAACAACGCCGTGTATCCTAGAAAATCAACACTGTAAACCCTAGATCAAGGGACTGGTCCTTACCTTGGGTCCCTGGGACATAACCCTCACACCTCAGAATCGGTGACCTGGTGGTCCCTTTAGGGTCCCGACCTATGAAAAACTAATAATAAAAAGGAACTTATTCCACTCTAGAAGAATTTTGTCCAGAAACGTCTTCAACAAACACACAACCTTTCCCTAACACATCACCACCCTCAGTCCAGTATAAATCCGATCGTTCTGATATAGGACAAAGTGTCACTGTAAAAGGTACTCTAGCCAATATATCCGAGTACATCGGCAATGAGGGAAATTGATCGTTCTTACTCGTCAACATAGATTGGTCGGAATATCGGTCAAACACGGGATGTTTATACCGTACTAATAACTAAAGAGTGAATCGAGGCGGAGGCGGTGCAGAGGAACCACGGTAATGACTAAGTGTCTCGAAACGTTTCAGTCCTGAAGGACCAAAACGGGTGGACATACACAGTGGAGAATGTCCCAGACACGAAACGATAAAACGACTCCAATCGTCAGTGTCCGTACGAGAAAACGTCATAGAAAGATCGGAGGACAAACTACGAGAGACTCAAACCGTAGAAGGGGAGTAAAACACAGGACCCCGTGAATACAGAAGACCACAGCAGCTCCTACATCAAACTAAATATAAAGGATATAAGAAACAAAATGTCACTAAAGGTCCTCTTCCCCGTCCACAGTTGAAAGAATGCAGTAAAATTTTGATCTTCATAGGAGGTTAAAAAACTTTAAACTTTCGTAGGAGATTACAGGACCAACAACGAGTAAGGAAAATTGGACACGACTTAGATTCTTTCAATTGACTGTCAGTCTAAAAAAAATTTTTGACATTACGTTCACGGACCGTAATTCGAAAACTAGCCGGTCCGTAGGTGAAATTCATGTGAACAGAGTTTATTGGCGTGACGGTCGATATATTGGTCTATTTCTCGATTATTGGACTGGATGGACACTTCAGTAGAAAGACATTTTCGTGACCACCTGACTCTAGTGACTGGTAAAACTGGTGGACGTCACGAAATCAAAGACGAGAAAAAAAAAAAAAATTAAATTTTTCTAATAAATAAAAACGACCCAAAAGTAACCACGAGTTCGCTTCTCATCCCCGATGAAAGATCGACACCGAGTGACCGAAGAGTAACGTCACCGAAGAGAACGACACCTCGTACCCAAGGTCCCGTGTACCCTCAGACATCAACACCGAGGGCTTGAGGTCTCGTGTCCAAGTCCTCGACACCGTGTGTCCGAGTCGACAAGACATCGTACACTCTAGAAGGGTCTAGTCCCTAGTTTGGGTATAGAAGACGTAACCATCCACCTAAGAAATGGTGACTCGGTGGTCCCTTCGGAACAAAGGTGAGAATATAAAATTTAAGTGCGTTTCTCACTCGAGTTCTTTGGGATCCGTGAAAGGGGAACTGGGGTTATCTACGTCTTGGGACCAAGAGACAGAGGTTGAGGGGGACAGGGGGCGGTGACACACCAGGGTCCGTATGGAACATAGGAGGTTCTGGATACTCATTGTTTGAATAAAAAAAAGGTTTCAAGAGACTACAACGACTCCAAGTAGAACGTTAGAATTATCCTCGGTGTTTCCGGGGTCAGGTCGGTGTCGTCAGTCTTTTCCTTTGAAACACCCCCGAACGGAACTATCGTAGGGATAACCACCGACTCTGACTGTGTCTTGTAAGGACGTTGAACCGACCTCCCAATATATTGTCAAACTTAAAACATCGACTACCCAACATCTTCTAGTTGTTAGAACATATCTGATTGGATGGTATAACTCAAACCAACAACGTCTGTCGCATTACGAAAGAGACGACTTGGGGTCTCAGTCTCATTGAAGAGGAGAACGAGAGTTAGAAAGGGTCGTAGTCCCAGAAAAGGTAATTCAGACGAGAAGCGTAGTCCACCGGTTTCATAACCTCGAAGTCGAAATCGTAGTCAGGGAGGTTACTTATAAGTCCCAACTAAAGGAAATCCTAACTGACCAAACTAGAGGAACGACAGGTTCCCTGAGAGCTCCTAAGAGAGGTCGTGGTGTCAAACTTTCGTAGTTTAGAAGTCGCGAGTCGGAAGAAATACCAGGTTGAGAGTGTATGTATGTACTGATGACCTTTTTGATATCAAAACTGATATGTCTGTTTCGTTCTCCCATCCCTTTTTCAATCACGATTCGTCGATATAGCTGAGGTATCAAATAACAAAGAAATTAGAAAAAGTTCTGGTTGTCATTGTAAAATCTCTCTCGTACATTTACTAAAGAAATGTTTTCTTTAGTCTGACACTAGGAGTGATCTTTATCAATTCATCTTTTACGATCGTTAGGACGCATACTGGAACTCCCACCGTTCATCTTAAAAAAGTACCACACGAGGTTCTTTATTGTTCTCATTTACTGAACGTACCCTATGGAAAACAAACACAACTGACCGTAAGACAGATCTTCTATAGAAAGGGGTCTAGTACAGGTTCCTTTTAATACAATTGTAGTACCGTTGTCGTGGTAGTTCTTCTACAAGAAGTCAGTGACTTCATTTGCAGACTCAGTCGTGACTTGAGTGCATTCTGTTCATCCGGAGGAATACAAGGGTGTATCTGTCATATAAGAGAGGTTGTGGACCTCTTCTGACCTTATTGAAATTAACTTATTTACGTCAGTGAGTAAGACATGAACTCGTTAACAGGAGAAACGAAAGAACTGAGACTCTTGAATTCTCATCTCATTTCCAGATAACCAACCCCCGTCACTGATTCCTTTTTACTGTAATCGAAAGAAGAACGGGAGGATAAAGTCTCAGACGGAGTGGAGACGGGTTTGAGTTTAGGCGTTCGTGACCCCATAAGTAAAGTGACAGGGGTCACTTTATACAATATAACCTCGTATCGTCATACCAGATATAAGATGGACACACGGGAGTCGTAGTGACAAAAATTCGTCTGTCGACGACGAAATATTGTTGGACATTGAGAGACTCACTGGGAAAGAGACCGATGTCCTCACACGAACCGGGAATGTGCCCCACCCGGTCTTCACGACCTTTCAGACGATGATCCTCGTCCAATGTCGACGAACAGGGAACGGGGAGGGAACTCCCCACATGTGGGACTCAACTCTAGATACTTCAAAGGGTCTAAAAGGTCACCCCTACTCGACCTGACCGGGTTCCACTATTGGTCGAGTAATTGTATGAATAGAGTCGAAGGAGGGGTAGAGACAGAGTAAAGAGGGGAGGGGAAACCATGAAGGACCCTACTGAAGGGTTTGTTTTAGGAACATTAATCAGGATACAGTCCGAGAAGTAAATCCTCTAAGGTCAGACTCTGTCAACTATATTCCTCACCAGACATCCCTCGTCCCCGAAGGGTCCACCACGTCACCATTTCTTAGGTGGACGGTCACATCCTCTACGTCCTCTGTACCCAAACTAGGGACCCAGTCCTTCTAGGGGACCTCTCCCTTTATCGTTGGGTGAGGTCTTAAGAACGGATCTTAGGGTTCCTGTCTCCTCGGACTACCCGATGTCAGGTACCCCAACGTTTCTCAGTCTGTACTGACTCGTACACACGTACATACACACAATCCTTTGTCTCAGAATACTCCTTTAGGACTTCAACCTATTAAGAGACCGGCCACCGTCACCCGGGTTTACGACCCCAAGTGCACCACCACTATTGGGGACCCCAGGACATCGTAGTGTATATAATTTTGAGACTGGTCCCGATCTGACCCCACCCCTCATCCTTCCTCTGCCTACCGGACGGGTGAGCAGGACTACGAACCTTCTACACCGTATTACCACTAATCACCAGACCCCAAGTGCCGGTACCTGTGGAACTCTCTTCTTTTACCGGATAAGTTTGATCAGTTAGTAGTTGATCTCCACGGCACACTTTCGAGTGGAAATACCGTCGTAAAGTTGTCTGGGAATAGAAGACCTCAATCTTCCATCTAACACGACTTTTAGTCTGTTCTAAACTAATATTTACACTATTTCAATGTTGAGATTTTTAGGGACCCAGTCCTTCTAAGGGACCTCATCCTGTACCGTTGGGTGAGGTCATAAGAACGGACCTTTTAAGGTACCTGTCTCCTAGGACCGTCCGATGTCAGGTACCCCAACGTTTCTCAGTCTGTACTGACTCGTGTGTACAGATATATACAGATATAATTTTAATTCCAAGGATTAAAATCCTCCACCCTTCTCCACCCTGGGGTTCCAGACCCTACTCCTATAATCCCAAATTTGAGACTTTAGGGGAACTGACGGCAGCGACCGACCGTTTTCACCTTTCCTCGTCGGAGACCCACGTAAGTAAAGAGTCCCGACGATACTGCTCAACGGTGTTTCTCCCCCGGAATTTGTCTTTACATAAGAAAGTGTGAAGACCTCTGGTCTCAGACTTTAGTTAACGACCAAGGAAGAGTGTCCGAAATTCTTTCTTCGACAACGTTCCGAGAGAGGATCGAAACCTACCAACGACCGTTAGGAACCGTAAGGAATCGAAAACCTACGTAGTGTAGAAAGAAACAAAGAAAGAAAATTAACCTCCGATTAATGAAATGTTATAACACCACCAAAAACGGTATGTAACTGTACTTAGTCGGTGCCCACATGTACACAAGGGGTAGGACTTGGGGGGAACGTAGGGCGAGGGGTAGGGTAGGGAGACCCAGTAGGGTCACGTGGTCGGGATTCGTGACACAGAGTACACAGCTTGCACCTGACCGTTAGACAAAGTGTACACTATTATATGTACAAAGTCACGATAAGAGAGTCTAGTAGGGTGGGAACGGAAAAGGGTCTCTCAGGTTTTCTGACAAGATATGTAGACACAGAGAAAACGACAGACCGTACGTCCCAATAACAATGGTAGAAAGATTTAAGGTATATACACACAATCATATGACATAACCACAAAAAGAAAGACCGAATGAAGTGAGACATAATATCCGAGGTCAAAGTAGGCGGAGTAATCTTGACTAAGTTTACATAAGAAAAATTACCGACTTATTACGAGGTAACACATATACATGGTGTCGAAAGAATAGGTAAGCAGACGACTACCTGTAGATCCAACGAAGGTACAGGACCGATAATGTTTGTCACGACACTACTTGTAACCTCATGTACACAGAGAAAGTCAAGACCAAAGGAGCACACATACAGGTCGTCACCCTAACGACCCAGTATTCCGTCAAGATAAACGTCAAAAAATTCCTCAGAGGTGTGACAAGAGGTATCACCGACATGATCAAACGTAAGGGTGGTTGTCACATTCTCCCAAGGGAAAAGAGGTGTGGGAGAGGTCGTAAATAACAAACATCTGAAAACCTATCGTCGATAAGACTGGTCGTACTCTACCATGGAGTAACACCAAAACTAAACGTAAAGAGACTATTACTCACTACAACTCGTAGAAAAGTGTACAAACAATCGGTAGACATACAGAAGAAACCTCTTTACAGACAAATCAAGAAGCCGGGTAAAAAACTAACCCAGTAAACAAAAAGACCTTAACTCGACGTCCTCAACGAACATATAAAAACTCTAATTAAGAAACAGTCAACGAAGCAAACGATATAAGATAGAAGTATACCGCGCACGGGGAAGACACAGACACACGGAACATAAGAGTATTTCCGTGGTAAGTATCACCTAATCCCGGGTAGGATTAGGTCCTACTTGAGTGGAATTGAACTAGTAGAGACGTCTCAGGGATAAAGGTATATTCGAGTGTAAGAGTCCACGACCCACAATCCCGAGGTCGGAGCAAAACTCCCCTGTACTAAGTCAGACACTGTAGACATCTGGTACGTGTTCTGAGAGGACTCTACCTGTCAGGTGTTCTACTCGGACACGAAGAGTTCTAGACGGAGAGGAGTAACGAGGATCTGGTCGTTGATCCCACTGTAAAGTTGTACTGTTCACCCCCTTCTGAAAGAGGACATACTCTTCGTTTCTTCACAAGTGATTTTCTCGACATCCTGTCCCGAGTACACATGGTCGTACTTGTCCTTCTTAATTCAGACCCTTAACTTTCAAACTTGGTCCTCCCGTCCTGTACTCTCTGTCACAAACTCTGTTCCTTGTCTCTCAAATTATATAACCGTTCCCATGGAACCTCAGTCAACAGTGTATATCTACCCTACCACAGAACGTCGAACTTTTATTGTAGTCGTAGGTCATTTGCTCTACCTATCAGAGTCGACGGAAGCATCCGCAACTTCCTCGGTCTCAGCGTCTTTCGACCCAGACAATCGTATTCTCGATGTCACGTCACGTCTACATCTTGGTCCATTAATTTCTTATTCTCTTAGACCCGTCTGGACCAGTTTCTGAGAAGGGAATTAAAGTAACGATAAAAGGAATTAAGTAATAACAGTTCTTACTCTTAGTTATAAGTTCCGTTTGACATTAATCTTGACACATAATGAATTTTCAGATAAATACCTTCAACCTTTTGATGGACATACGAGGACGACCACACCCATAGATGCAATGTTTTGGTTCTAGGAGGTTGGGAAGATCTCGCAAACCTTAGTCCCATCAAAACGTTTTAAGAAACTTAAATAAATTAAAATGAATAAATAAACCACCGTGACCCAGAGTCAACACCACACACTTAAGAAATCAACATAGTACTCTGTCGATCAAGGGGTTGGTCCTTACGTTGGGTCCGGGGGACGTGACCCTCACACCTCAGAACCAGTGACCTGGTGTCCTTTCAGGGACACTTCAAGACATGGTGAATGACGGACATTGTACTCCGCAAGAGGGACTCGATGGTGGAACTCCAGTCCTCTCTACATAGGTCCCAAGGGTCACCTACACAACGTCCCTCCCTCTGGGGAAGTCCCGGACTTTCCCCCGAGAACAGATTGTACTTAATAGGCTCCTCTGTGCACGACTGTCTCCGAAATAACCCTTCCCCACACGGACCCGGCTCTCGTCCTCCCAATCCCTTAGGTCCTCTTGACGAGACGGTGCACCGAGTGTCAGAATCCAAAATACCACTACCTAATCAAAGGCCCAACGCAAACCGGTCAGTAAGACTGAGTTCCAGGAAACACCACCATGTCCGTAACAAGTCGGTTCTACCTACCGTCACTCTTCCTAAGATCCTCCACCATCCTGTGAACCGTAGAGGAAAACTGGAAAGGGCTTGAGAAGGTTAACCACCACCGAACAATTAAGACACAATGAATGATCCTGGAGGACAGAATTTTATTGAGTACGTCTGCCAATGATACCAAGGACCGGTCCTACCCGTCAAAGTCAGTCACACAATAAGGATTGTCTACATAGTGCCTAGGGTCGTCTCTGAACGTCCGTCCTCAGTGGTCCAGTCAGTTCACAGACCGTTGAACCTAAATGTTGGTGCTTTAGGTGAAAGGTACGTGTGTAAAGGGCGTAAAGGGTCGTAAAAGTTTACGGAAAGTCGAAAGGTGATTCGGGACGTAACTCACGTTGACGAATCGAAAGTGGTGTATATGTCTACGTAAGTAATGTTTGAATTAACTAAACCGGAGATAATTAACAACGTAAACACTAAACGACGTCTCAGGACAAGACGTCCTTCTGTCCTTTGCCTTCAGTATAAGAAGGAGGTCACCACTGTCCCTCAGAAGTCAATCTAGTACGCTCCTTCGTTTTTATTCGGGGATGACACTCTTGTTCTTCCTACGACGGACGTTGGGTCGACTTTGGGGGAGGACGGACCCTTAATGTCGCTGTTGAATTAACTTGTTAACCAAGTCGTTCACCATCTCAAAATGTAAAAGACTTGTTCTGTTAGTTAATGGTATTTTTGTCTTGTATGACACAAAGAAAGTAAACTTCGTTACGTATCGTTAATCCCTTACCCGAGATAATACACATCTTGAGTCTCATTTTTACTTTGGGTTTAAGACACCTGAGATACCCTTAAGTAGAACAACAGAACGTTCCTAGGAGAAACTCCTTTAATTAGTGAGGAATGGAACGACGAAAGGACCCGTAAATCTCGTAAACTCCTTACGGAAGCTGGAACTATGAGAGAATAGGTCAAGGGGAAAAAAAGGTGAACGGTACGAATGAAACCCGATCGGAGACATCACAGGGCATACCTCTGACTCTGAGTTTCGATGTCCGCACTACAGTGGACGTCTCGACCTCACTATAGCTTCACCATAGCTACTCGTCTAATACATCGTCCGAGACTCCGGTTACTGTTACCTTTAGGTCACGAAGGTTCACTATAGCTACTCGTCTAATACATCGTCCGAGACTCCGGTTACTGTTACCTTTAGGTCACGAAGGTTCAACACACCCTCTCAGTCCAAGAGTGTGGACATAGTCCGTCGAGTTCATTGTGAACCTTACACTAAGTGGTTAGTTGATTTTCCATGTAACAACAACGACAAGTCAACGATTTAGTACAGGTTGAGAGACGTTGGGGTACCGGACGTCGTGTGGTCCGAAGGGATAGGAAGTAATAGAGGACCTCAAACGAGTTTAAGTACAGGTGACTCAGTCACTACGATAGATTAGTAGAGTAGGAGACGATGGGAGAAGAGGAAATTAGAAAGGGTCGTGGTCCCAGACAAATTTACATGTGTTAATAAATCTCATTCTACTTCCTCCGACTTGTATATTGGAGCTTCTCAGGATAACTTGGAAAATACTACCTACTTCGATACGAGTCGACTCTGTTGGTCTACAAAAAGACAGAGACAATGGTAATAACTACTGTTTTAATTTAGAATTGGTTACGAAGACGAACGTACATGGCAGTGTAAGTTTGAGTTTATTACTAGCGGTTGTAAATAACTTACAAATATATGAACAGTGACAGATTTACAAAGTCTTCACAATTATTAAACAAATCAGGATATAGTTTGGACTGTCTATCTACGATAATAAAAAAATTAAATATAAAAACCAACATGGTGCACCGAGACACCCTCAAATCAAGGGACTGGTCCCTAACTCGGGTGTGGGAGTCTCAGGATTCGTGACCTGACGGTCCCTTAAGGGCTATCCATGATAATAATAGGAGTAAAGTGTTTACTCTTCGTCTCAGTCTCCATTTCAATGTATGGACTTCGGTTCTTTGGTCATTTATCTCTTCTCCCCAGATTTGGGAGCGACGGTCGAGGTCCCGAAGTGTGTGAGGTGGTGACGTGCTGTCGACGGAGACTCGACTACAACCTTTACAAGAGTTTACCACAGTGTCCTTATTCTGTCTATTAGCTTTTACCGAACCGTTCCGTCAGAAATGAAGACGTGTTCCCACACGATGTCTTCCCACACGAGGAAACAGACTATCGTCCGTGTGACTCACCCTTCAGGCGAACCAAAAAGAGGGCTTCTACGTCAAAGGGAGGAGACCGAGGAGTTTCCAATTCCTGGTGTCTCAATGTTAGAAAGGACCTGTAGCGGATTCAAAAATAAACTGTTGACCAGAGGTACTCCCGGTACTCATCAAGAACATTCAAGGAATGACTTCCTAAATATAATTGATAAAGGGGTGGGAAAATCAAGAAACGCGTACAGTTCCTATTTCGGACTCTTTAGTCGGGTGGGTTTACAAGAATACTCCTTCCTCTTAGTCCTTCACTTTTCTTGTTTCCTAACCGTCACTCGGTGGTGAAATCCTTAGAATAAGCGTTCAGAATATGGAAAGACAAGTCGATAAGATTCTTACTTAGTGAAGAAATAAAGAACATTGAAGAGGAAACTGTCTTTTCTGGTATAGAAAGAATGAGACTATCGGTAGGGAAAACGACAAAACGGACTTCACTAAACGAGTACAACAAGCTCGCGACTCGAGTTCCGTGGTGTCAAGACCTCGAGTAGGAGGATGGACAAACAGTAGGACAAAGAACGTTGGAGACACACACGGTAATTCCGACCTATACACGAGTGGTACTCTCGGTTTCGCTCCCCCACTCCTACCAAGCGTCCTGGGGCAAAGGTAATGACCTTTTTGTCGAGTGTAACAAACGAGTCACTCCAATCCGTCCCAGTTGAAATAGAGACATACCTAGAAGAATAAGGGTCTGACTCGTCAGGTCACTCTTGTGAACTCGAGACAGGGAAGGTAAATTACCCTTCTCCGACTTTAGTATTTCCCATCGTACTCTATTCCGTCCGTACTCTCGACTTACTGTTGAAGATTACCCGAACTTACCTCTGGTGTCTCACCTACTCTCACTCCTCTCAGAGTGTTTTAAGGTCCTTACTCTCAAATTCTCTAATGTTAAATTCTGAGAAAGGTGTTTAGACGCGGGGGTAGGGGCGGGGTGGGGTCAAGATTTACCTAGCTACCTACCTTCGATCTCTTTCCGTCTAGGGTTCTCGGTGGTACGACCTCTGTCCGTAGAAGTGGTCAGTGACCGGACCTTCCCGTTATCGACTGGAGTGGACGTACATGTCCTAGGAATGGTACGAGGGTCCTCTCGTCGGGGTTCGTATGACCAGACACCGGTGCGACTGACACTTACTCTAAAGGTTTACCCGACTCACCTCGTGTGGGTCAAGTAAAGAGGTCTTAGTAGTCAAGTGAAGAGGTCCTATACTCCACCCCACCCTACCCGCTGACCGGTTGTGATAATCACATCAATTACAAGAAGAGCCGCGTGTACTTTCTACTCCTCACCCTTTGCTCCTCTAGAAGTGATTGGAGTCCGGTCACAAAACATATGTACCACTGTGTATGCTAGTTTATCCTGTACTGACGTCTATGTCAGGGACCTCCTCCTTTACCGATAGGTGAGGTCATAAGAACGGACACTTTAGGGTACCTGTCTCCTCGGACCGTCCGATGTGCGGTACCGTAACGTTTCTCGTATGTTTACTTACTGGTTCCTTATTTGTCAACCCCCACGCCTGTCTTGTCGGTCGACAACTACAGGAGAGGTTCCTCCAGGTCACTGGGAGTCACAATGTCTTTTTTAATACTGTTATCTGTCCTTCCACGTCACCAGGTTTCGATAACGAAACGGTCTTCTTTCACTGTAGTGTAAAGGGGGGTGGAAAGGTCAACAACTTTTGACCTCCAACTTCACCTTCTAAATTTTCTACTCTCCCCTGACACCCCCTCTTACCTATGAACATGTACTTACCGACTCAGGAAAACGACAGGACTTTGATAGTGTTGTAACAATTAGTCGATATGAGGTTATATTTTACAAAAACAAAAAAAAATTTTATTGTAATTCATCGTTTATGGGTCACCTCCTGTTCGGTATTTTCACTTCCTGGATTTGAGGAGGTAAAACAATTATCTTTTGGAGGTATTGAGGTAAAACATTCCAAGGTCCTTTTCTCGAAAACCTTTAGGTTCTCGGAAACCTTTAGGGGACTGGAGTGGGGTGGTGGGTTCTCGGTTAGTCTTGGACACCGGTCGGGCCCTTTACCCTTGGTTAGTCTTGGGTTATGGATTGGGAAGGTATCTTCCATTGGTTAATCTGTAGAGGGTTGGGCCTTTGAGGGTAAAAAGTTTAAAAGACCCTCTTATGGGATATATTCGTTACATTAGGTCTCGAACCCCGAGAACAGTCTTGAGGTGGCACGACCTACTCTGTACTCGGGATCGAGCTCGATCGTTATTTTGGGGAAACACGAAAACGTAACGACACTCGCAGAATATGAGAGTCAGAACCCCTTGGCCTGGTACCCGTATTGTTTTTCTACAAGGACACCAGGATCCACCACACACGTTTCAGCGAAGTCAGTACAGGTTGAGAAATGTCAGGGTACCTGACATCGGGCGGTCCGAGGAGACAGGTACCCTAAAGGGTCCGGTCTTATGTCCTCACTGAACGGTACAGGAAGAGGTCTATTAGAAGGGCTGGGTCCCTAACTTGGACGTAGAGAATACAGAAGACGTAATCGCCCTCCCAAGAAATGGTTCTCGCGGTGGACCTGACTGGACCTTTACTAGGTTGAAGTTAGGACTCCTTCTACGGGGTTCTTCTATAAACTTAAGAAGACGGAATTTTAAAATTAAGTAAAAACCGAGTGACGCAGAGACAACGACACACGCCCGAAAGAGATCAACACCACTCGTCCCCGACGAAAAACAACACCACGTACCTGAAGTCACACCACCGGAGAGAACGACGTCTCGTGCCCTGGATCTCGTGTACCCGAAGTCCTCAATACCGGGTGTCGGAATCAACGGGGTTCCGTACACCCGAATCAAGGACCTAGTCCCTAGTTTGAGCACAGGGGAACGTAACCGTCTTACCTTAGAATTGGTGAACTGTTGGTCCCTTCAGGGTCTAAGAAGACAGAACATGTACTGCATCTCCTGTTTGTGTCTAACAAATGGGACTCTTAAAACCCAAGGAACACTTTTATAAGTAACTCGAAACATTAACAATAAGGATTTAATAAAAACGTAAATAAAAGGTTTTCGAGATATCATTCTATTAGACATCCATAAAATCGATAAAGGTACCCACGATGTCGTCTCTATCACCACTCTTGACTATATAAGGTGTTTCGGTTAACAGACCTCTGGCGTCCATTTAGCTTTAACCGTACCAATAAATGTCAATACGATAAGTGCACGACAAAACAACTAATGTGTGTCTTCCCAAATCTTGATGACACCACTGTGATGATACGCTTCTCTCCTGACAGTATTGGATTGGAGAGACACGAAGTCAAAGGACAAACTTTTTATTTAAGACGTTAAAAAAAAAGGGGTTTCTGACGATTTTCATTAATAGATGTCCACAGATTATAACGAACTTTATTACCTTTTTGAAATTGTCCGCCAAAGGTATTCCATCGTATACTTTCTGACATTTAAGACACAATTAAATTTTTCGTATACACGCACGATTCAACGAAGTCAGCACAGACTGAGAGACACTGGGAAACCTGACATCGGGCGGTCCGAGGAGACAGGTACCCTAAAGGACCCGTTCTTATGACCTCACCCAACGGTACTACGGGAAGACGTGACCTAGAAGGGTTGGGTCAGTACCTAACTTGGGTACAGAGAATACAGAGGACCTAACCATCCACACAAGAAATGGTGATCTCACTGGATCCTTCAGGGTCTACCCCGAAAATTTTCGTAAACCGAAATTTGTAAAGAAACCTCCACTGACAAAAGAACGATATCTACATTAAATATCTGGGAGAATCTGGGAAGAATATCCGTAATTTATTCCTTTGGTTAACAAAAGGAAGAGAAGAGAAAGAAAAAGACACCGACGTAGTCCAGAATTAACACCGTAAACTTTAGAAACGAAACCATCCTAGAAAATGACATCAAATCCCTGAGGGATCAACACTATGTACTCGAGTCATCGAGACGTCGTACACCCCCAGAATCAAGGGACTGGTCCCTAACTGAGACGTAAGGGACGTAACGTTCCGTCTAAGTATTGACGACCCGGTGGTCCCTTCAGGGATGAAGTAGAAAGAAAGTTTATTACAGAAGTAGCTTGGGAACGGGGGTTTTCGTATATACTGTCAATAAATCACCTATTCAGTACAGACTGAGACACTGTGGGACCTGACATCGGACAGATCGAGGAGACAGGGACCCTAAAGGGTCCTTTCTTACGACCTCGCCCAACGGTAAAGGATGAAGTCCCCTAGAAGGATTGGGTCCCTAACTTGGATGTAGAGAATATAGAAGACGTAACCGTTCACCTAAGAAATGGTGACGTGGTACACTTTCTCACCAATCGTTAAGGGGTCGTTCGATTTCACTTTCTTTCACTTTAACTTCAGTGAGTCAGCACAGACTGAGAAGCCCTGGGACACCTGATATCGGATGGTCAGAGGAGGTAGGTACCCTAAGAGGTCCGTTCTTATGACCTCACCCGACGGTAAAGGAAGAGGTCTCCTAGAAGGGTTGGGTCCCTAGCTTGGGTCCAGAGGACGTAACGTCCGTCTGTAAAATTGGAGACTCGGTGGTTCGACCAGGGATAAGAAAACGTGACAATTCTCCCAAAGATTCTCCCTCTAACAGATGGTAAAGTAGAGAACGAAGACTAACCCTTAACACCCGTATCTTTAAGTACAATGGAGGGGTAGGGGGGAGAGGAGTGAAAAAAAAAAAAAAAATTTAGATCCCCTCAACAGTCCTTATCTCACAGAGTGTTCTTCCCTTGAGGGTCCAAAGTCACACCTGACGTCGGTAGGTCGGACCAGGACTTTACACCTCGAGAGGTCGACTCTTTGAACCCGTAAAATCAATACAATCGGAAGTCCAAACCTATCTACTACACAAGAATCAGAGTAAAACTAAAAATCATTATTATAACCCAACCGATTTTTCAAGGAAACTCAAAAAGATATTCTACAATACCTTTTTGGGTTTCCTTGAAAAATCGATTGAGTTATGATTTTTTCCCGAAGGGTCTACCACGATCACCATTCCTTGGGTTGACGGTTACGTCCTCTGTATCCTCTACGTCCAAACTAGGGACCCCCTCCTTTTAGGGGATCTCCTCCAGTACCGTCGGGTGAGGTCATAAGAACGGACCTCTTAGGATACCTGTCTCCTCGGACCGCCTGATGTCAGGTACCTCAGCGTCTCTCAGTCTGTACTGACTTCACTATGATCATAAACCCAAATGTTTTGTAAAAAGAAATAAAACAACCTCGGAGAGAAACTGGGGTACTAGAAAAACAGTAACAAAATCCCCACCCTCTTTTATAAACTCTAAGTTTATTTAATTCGGTTTTGGTATATTCACTTAGTCTAAAAGACTAACGTTTGAGACGGAAGAAAGATACTTTTGGAGTGAGAAGGAATGATACCACTAAAAAAATTTTTTCTTGATACAACCGAGACAACAAAAACAACAACAAGAATTATAAATAAATAAACCGACGTGGTCCAGAATCGACGTCGTGTACCTTAGAAATCAACGTCGTACACCCTAAATCAAGGGACTGGTCCTTAGTTTGGACCCGGGGGACATAACCCTCGAGTCTCAGAATCGGTGACCTGGTGGTCTCTTCAGGGATGACTCTACTAAAAGTCATTTGACTTCAAAATCCAGTACAAACTGAACACTCTTACCTATTACCTAGGAAAGACCCGTGTATGACCCACGGGTCGTGAGACACCAAATGAGACTTAATAAACGACCTCAGAGGTGTGGTCGGGACACTCAATACGTGGTAGTAGTAGGGGCAACATGTCTGTCCTCCATTTATTGAACTGGTAGCAGTGTTCCGAACATTTACCGTCGAAACCCTAAACCTGGGTCCCGAACTTGAGGCTTCGAGTTCGAGAATTGAGGTCGTAATACAACGGAGAGACTCTAGACCAAATTAGAACTACTGTAACTCTCACCGGAAACTTCGGTCACTCACTCTTTAGCCTCCCGCCTCTGGGTATCCACAGACCTTTTGTGTCATTACCTAGGAACTTCCCGTCCGTCCCGAGAGTGCGTACACATTCAGCTAGACGACTACGTCCTTTCATACACTACACGACAGGACCCCACGTCGGGTCCCCGAACCTTTCTGAAGACCGAAAATGACAACCAGGGAAATTTCCGTCAATCTTCTGTCTTCCCGATGTATCCTTTGATATTTGAGTACGCGGCTAAAATTTTACAAGTTGCTACTCGACGGTACAGACTTTCATCTACTTCGCATTAAGTTGAGGAGACTAGTAGAGGAAGTAGAGAACATCACGATTCCTTTTACTGTAAATAAAAGGAAAGAAATTTTTTTCTTAGATTGTTGAATTTTATAAGAGAACCTAATATCGAACATATACACACTAAAAATTTTTCACTTCGACGAAGAAAATGAGGATAAAATCAGAGTACTAATATCGTTGTTTCTCGAGGTCGTCGTCCTATAGAAAACGACAGAGAATCGTTACTGTACCGAACCCCTTTCAAGGATCCCTCAGAGTTAACGTCACGTGGACCCTTTTTGTGCTACACGACAACACAAGTGGTTGAACTTTTATAACTCCCTCCCGTTTACGGTGTGCGTTGAACCGGGGACGGGAACACACGAGGACAGTAAGGACCTAGCACTCCGTGGACAAACCAATTTCAGCCACGACGTCAATGGGACCCCTCACACCTGATTCCGTCCTACTCGTAAACCGAAATCTTGTAATACTCTATGTTTAGAGACATGTCTCCCACTGATATACTAAATAACATGTTCCGTTTTACGAAAACTCTTATTTTCTCCCGTGGCACGGATCAATAAGGTCCTGTTGTCGGATCTAACGCTACCAGGGTCTCTTTACCCTGTATACAAGCGAGTCGAAGGGACTCAGTGACGAAACGTTCCTTCTCCAAAGGTATTCGTCAACAGTCAATAAAGGGAGGGTGAGACGAGGGAAGCGTGGGAACGGAGAGGGGGTACTCGGTGGGTGAATAGATTCCTAGTAGATCTATGACCCGATGGCAACACAAAATGATGAGACTGAAGGAGGGGTCCGACAGGACCGAAAAACAAGAAACTGTGTATTACTTCTCCTTCTCCAAAGGGAGCGGAGTGGGGGGAGGGGGTGGGGACGTTGGTCTCGGTCACCCGACGCGCGAAGGGGTCGAGTCCTCGCAGTCTTCAGTGGCCGAGTCGGGACTGTGTCGCGGGACTGTGCCGCGACACAGTCGAATCTCTCTAAAAGAAGAGACTTGGAGTCAAAAGGTAAGACACCATACCCTTATACTATTGAGGTTAAGTCGGATAGAAACCCCAAAAACGTTCCTAGTGACTCGTTGTCCCGTGTTATTTGTCAAGTACATTGTGTCTACGATCAATAAGTCATTCATAAAGAAACTGACAATTGATCGACCCCTTGACCCGTCCAATAAAGTGGGGAGACTCAGAGGTAAAAGGACTAGGCATCTTTCTCCTCCTAATGTAAACGAAAAGGTCCCTGGTTACTTTATACATCACACACTTAATCGAAAAAAAAAACGTTGACCCGACGAGGACCTCGAAGTATTGACCCCTATTTACCTCAGAAAATAAGAGTCGTGTCAACAGTGCCCCTACTCCAGAACGACCGAATTTACAGGGGTGAAGTCCGTTTCCTCGAGGTCATTCGGCCCGCGTGGAGAAGTAACCGAAGGTCCGTACTCACGTCTACGACTGCCCACGTCTTCGGCTTACTGTCCTCCTAAGTCCCCTGTCCGAGCCCTCACCGTCTGACGCTCGGACGGTTCTTCGTCGCGTCCCTCGCGGAGGGGAGTGCGCGATTTTTATGACGGCCCTTTCAGTAAAGAGACCAGGATAAAATCTTTAGCCTCTGTCAAGGTGGTAGAAGTACAAACCTAGGGCCAGTCCGAAGACCAAACTCAAAACTTAAAGTTCTCTGTAAAAAGACCCCTCTCACTTTTATTAGACACATCTCAAACTCTTAGTATTAACCTTTTATAACAAGTTCTTCTATGTACAGGTCGCAATAAATACACTAATAATCACTAAAATTTCTTGTCGAAATAATCTCTATTAACTCAACACAACCACTGTTTTAGGAAAGTCCGCACACGAGCGTATACATATAGTTACTAATCTGTCCGTGTATTAAAAATAAAATCAAGTCTAAAAATATAAAGGAAAGGAAAAGAAGAATTAAAAGGAAAAGGGAATAAGAAAGGGAAGGCTTTGGAAGGAAGAAGGGGAAGGAGGAGACGAGAAGGAAAGAGTCACTAAAAAAGTGTTCCTCTATCTTTGGGAGAAACAGATGTACATTGTCAAACATATAGAGACTACCTAAGACAGATAGAAACGAAGTCACAAAGTGCATAGGAAAAAAAAAGTAAGTGAAAAGAAAACGTTTGTTAATGAGGTCATCGATAAACACGTTTTCTTACATGGACCCGGGATCCTCTACAGACCCCTTTTGTGTTTTTCTGTCATCGCGTACTAAGAGGGAGAGTCTCCTAGGACGTTACATCACCTTCTGAGAAGTTTGGTTCTACCGATCCTCTACGTGTACCTTCCACGCCCTCATCACTCACGCCTTCATTCAGTGAAGTGGGTTTTGGTTGAACGGTTCTATACAAGTTATACGACTTTCCGGTCAAGTAACTTTTACTCGAACGGTAATCGGTTCTCGAAGACTCAAAACGAACCGTCCTTATTAAGTGGGACCCTGAAGGGACCACCAGGTAATCAATTCTTAGACGGAACGTCGTCCCCACACCCAAACTAGGGATCAACCCCTTGATTCTAAGGTGCACGGTGTCCCGCTGATTCAGGAACTCGGTTTTGATGACTCGGACGGACGAGACTTAGGGAGTGTGGCGGTGTTTCTAGGGTGTACGGAGTTGATTCTAGACTGAGTCAGTTTATTTATTTATATATAATTTCTTCTTCTTCTTTACTAAGTCGGATTCCAGGGTGTTATTGTTTGAACCATAATCCTCTCCCCAGAGAAACTTCAAGTCCGGATCCCTATCTCAATACCAACCAGAACTTGGACCGGTGCCCTCTCGTAAACCACATGTCTCAACGTTATTAGTCTTCGTAACCAAGTTACGAATTTCTTGTCTCTGACACAAAAGGAGAATGAGGACTATATATCGAGACCCAAGGTCGTCCTTCGTCTACCGTGGACGTTTGAACCTTTACGTTTCTATTAGATCGGTTTCCCTACAAAGAGTTCCGTACCCGTCCTTTGGTTGGTCCCGATCAAACCACGGAACTCCCCATCGCTCTCGACCCTCGGTGTCGTGGTCTTCGAACTCTTCGCCTCGGTGTGTCTGTCCTGGCGGGTAGACCTCTTTCCCCACACACCGTCAGTGAAGAATGGAGACTGTCGAAGGAGAGTAACCGGTTCGGGTTGACACTTGGGTCCTTTTCCCAAAGGTCCGTGTCTCCTCCGCCTCTCACCTAGATCGCCGTATGTCCAATGTTGAGTTGTCATACCGTGGTTTAGTGGTGAACAGGTCACTTCCTCCCTGTACGACAGTAAAGTCTAAATTTTGAGCCACAGGCAGGTCTTCAAGGGGTCACCATGGTTTAAATAATGGACTTTCCACTTTACATTTTATCCCTCGGACTAGTCTAACAAAAATTGTTCTCTTTAAAAGTTAGCAAGAGAGACATCCACCGATGTCGTTAAAACCTTCATCTAGAAACAAGTCTTTTCTCAGTAAACTCACTTTGAGAGATAATACAAATTACGCTCCGGAAAGACTTCCGACCTTGTCCTAGAAAACCGAATTGTTTAACAAACAGACGAAATTGCACAATTGAGGACAGTCATCTCACCTGGGCAAAACACAAGCCACGGCTCCTGAGTAGCGTTTCCGGGTGTCCCAAAACCCTTTTACGACCCCGCGCACGCGAGTCAACAAAGTCGACACAGACTGAGAAACGTCGTGGTACCCGACACCGGGCGGTCGGAAGAGACAGGTACTCTAATGAGTCCGTTCGTATAACCTCACCCAACGGAAGAGGTCGCCTAGAAGGGTTGGGTCCCTAACTTGAGCTCAGAGACTGTAGAGGATGTAATCGTCCGTCCAAGAAATGACGATCACGGTGGAATTAAGTCACGGAATCGTACACCCTCGGTAATATTTCGTTCCAATACCCCTCGGGTAAGACAGCCTCGTAGTGACGTCACCATTTGCGACACCCGTGCCCTGACGCGTTCTGGTTACAAGTCGTCACTGTGGAACCCTGTCCGTACCCTTGTCACACCTGGTGACAACCACTTTGACTTTGAGTAAGGGAAGTCTAAATTTTTTAGTGACCCAAAAACCCTTAGAGTCTCTTCTCCCTCAAGGACCCTCGTCCCTTTCTGCACCGAAACTCCCTAAGTAATCTCATTACTTGTTCTACACTAAAGTAAACATAGAATTCAACTAGTTCGTCTAGTACGACGTTCTCTTATAAAGTTACTTTTCTCCAGATAAGTAACGACTGATCTACAAGGTTCACAGAAAAAATCCGTCTCCCTCCTCGTCACCAATTTCACCCTCCCTCTTCTTTATTCTTATGAAATGTGATAAATATCAAAGAGGTATAAGAACCAAAAATAAGGTTATGTCGGTGTCGCAGTTGAATCTTCCATGTCTCTACGTCCGTTCCCGTTTTATGGTAGAACCCCATCAAACACCTATATTTTCCGTCGGTTCAGTTAAACCCTGCATTTTTTATTAAGAACTTTTAAAAATGACATAAAGGAAGATTAGAGTCGGAACATGTTGTTGAAATTCGGGACCTTTCTTTCCACAATCTAAACTCCACACAAATTCTTCCCATCGCGTGTACATCGAAGAAAAGACTCGAGACACTTGACCCGCCCCAAGTCAAAAGAAAAGGAGATGAGTGACAGGGGTGACACGTCGCAACCTAGAGACGAAGTGAACCAACGACAACAACAACTCAACGATTTAACACAGGTCTGAGAAACACTGGGGGACCTGAGATCGGGTGGTCCGAGGAGACAGACACCTTAAAAGGTCCGTTCTTATGACCCCACCCAGTAGTCAAGGAAGAGGTCCTCTAGAATGGGTGGGTATTTTTACAGAACCCGTCTGAACTATCAAAGGGTCAATAAAAGTCAATAATTGTAAATATGAGTCCTGTCGGATTAAATTAAATTAACTGTAGAATAACCGTTAACCTTAGAGATGGATGAGGTAGGTCAGAAACCAAGTCCCCCGAACCTCTTCCCCCTCCTCCACATCCAAATGGAAAGACAGAAACGAGACTTAGGACATGGAACCTCCTCACACTCACACACACACACACACACATGTATACACATACTCACTTGGCGTCCAGACAAATGTCCCGGAGGGGGAGGGGACGGGACAGGGTCCGAGATCGATGAGGGTATACAACCCTTCCCCCTTATCCCACTACGGACCCGAGTGGAAGGTGCCCTCCGGACACACTTCTCCCTCCGACGGGACCAGGACGGGACCGGGTCAACAGACGCACACGACCACCACCGAAATTAGTTGATCCCACCAGAGACGGTTCAAGTCAACGTAGGGTTGGGGGAAGTTGTTACAACCTCTTCCTTTGCTACTGGACGAGGTCATAAGAACGGACCCTTTAGGGTACCTGTTTCCTCGGATCGTCCGATGTCAGGTACCCCGGTGTTTCTCAGCCTGTACTGATTCGATGCCTTGTTGGTGGGGAGGTTACGACTCCCCAGTCGACACGGAGAGAAACCAGGGACTGTCACTAGGTGTTAGGATTCAGAGAAAGGTCTACCCGGTAGGGAAGTAGGTACAGGAACCCGTGTAAAGTACCGAAGACAAGAGAGAGAAGAGGTGGGAAACTTCTGACGTCCCTAGATCCCACCTCATCCCCCGGGGGTAGAAAAAAGGTCCGAGCGATTGGAGTGGCACTAAGACTGAGTAGGACAACAACATTCATTGTGGAGGTTTAGAGAGTAGAAGTCTTTAGAGACCTACTTCCTACTGAACCGGTTCAACTCCACACAAAGGGTTACGATACCTGGAGTTCTTCGAGAAGGGGATCAGCTAGTCCAAAGGGAACTACTATCGTCAATCACCAGGGCGACTACCAAGTCGAGGAGACATGGGTAGGTCTCTTACTTTTGAGTGATAGGGAACAATGTCCGTGAGTGTTGAAACGTCCAGTAGCGGAACCTGGTGGACACTTATGTCCCCCAACCCTCCGTACCTCTCGTCGAACTCTATCCCTCTCAGAAAGGGACCCCAAGTCTTTACAACCCCGTGTCACCTTCAACAGACGGTCTGACTCCTCGGCCTGGAGAAACTTAGTAGAACCCCTCCTCTCTATGGTCGTCCGGGGTCCGACACTAGACAATCGAGGGGAGTCATCGACTACCAATTTTTGGGTCGACGGTTACGTCCTCTGTATTCTCTGCACCCAAGCTAAGGACCCAACCCTTTTAGGGGAACTCCTCCCGTACCGTTGGGTGAGGTCATAAGAACGGACCCCTTAGGGTACTGACCCCTCGGACCGATCGAGGTCGGGAAGACTTTGTTGAAACGTGCGTGTGGGTGACGATAGATACCCACACAAGATAACGGATAACCCTATTTGAAACCGGTCTATCAACGAATAGATTCTAGGAAGGACCATCATTTGGAGTACATAGGTTCATATAATTTTACGTATACTCTCTTACGAGACACAAAAAGACTTATGTCCACATCAAACTAGAATGACGATCTACGTCTCCCGAAGGGACCACCGAGTCACCATTTCTTAGACGGACGTTACGTTCTCTGGACCCAAACTAGGGACCCAACCCTTCTAGGGGGCCTCCTCCTGCACCGTTAGGTGAGGTCATAAGAACGGACCTCTTAGGGGTACCTGACTCCTCGGACTACCCGGTGTCGGGAGTCCCCACCGTTTCTCGACCTGTACTGACTTCACTGAATCGTGTGTTCGTGTCCACGACTTCTCTTCCCTTCCGGAATTAAGGACCCACCCTCACCCCTCTCAATGACCTTATTGTTTCCTTCTCGAAAGACACGTGTCTGAGAGAAACTTTGTAACCCTCATGTTCCGTCGTAACAAGACTCTCGCCCCTTTGTCTTATTGTTTTACCGTCTCTCCGTACCCGTGGACGTCTCGAGACCGTGAATCCCCCGAGGACGTACGGTCACCGCAGAGGTCAAGATGACCTCGTTGACTAAAGAAGGTGTCGTCGTCCTCCCCGTTCCTCTCCTCCTCTTCCGAAGTGATTACCGTTTCTCCCCGTAGTCTTCGAAACCTTTGGTACCCTTTACAACGGGAACCGAGCCTGTCGTCGAGAGAACGAGAGTCTACGTCCGCCTTCACCGTAGGACACAGTCGATGCAACCAAAGACCGGAACCACAGATCCCCTCCTTTCGATTAAAAGGGAGATAGGAAGGCTCACGAATCGACTCTGGGGACATTATTTTCCCCGAAGGGTCCACCACGTCACCAATCTTAGACGGACGGTCACGACCTCCGAGTTCTCTATCAAACCAGGGACCCAGACCTTCAAGGGGACCTCATCCTTTACCGTTGAGTAAGGTCATAAGGACGGACCTCTTAGGGTACCTGTCTCCTTGGACCGTCTCATATCGGGTATCCCAGTGTTTCTCAGTCTGTGTACGACATTATTTTCTCTCTAATTATTCTCTTTTGGTGTGTCTCAAAACAACTGGGCATATACAGTACATACGTTCCCTCTATGAGTCCCCCCTTTTACTCATTGAATACTCGACCAAATCTTAAGTCCTAAGTTATGGTAGAACTTTTTAACAAAATTAAAATAATAATAAAAACAAAATAAAAAAGAAGGTCAAAATAACTCTATGTTAACTGTATGTTGTGTCATCTCAAAATTCCCCACGTTGTATTACTAAACTATATATGTATAACACTTTAACAATGACATTACGGATATGGTAGAATTGACCCCTTTCCCTCCTCCTTACATCCGAAGAGTCCCCTCATTTACTAAAAATCCTTCCTACTCACCCGGGAACCTATGTACCCTCCACACTGTCAAACACTGTTTCAAACTCACACCACAGTTGAAGATCAGAGGAGGGACCGCTATTTCCAGTAACGAAGGACCAACCACTTTGAGGACCCCCTCTCCCAAATACTGTAAGTTCAAAGAGAATCTCCTAGACAAAAATCCGTCTATTTCCCTTAAGTCTCTTCCAGAAGGGGTCGTAAACGACCAAAAGTTCACCAAATCGACCAATTTAGTGGGAGGTACCTGTCTTCTCGGACCTCCCGATGTCAGGTACCCCAACGTTTCTCAGTCTTTACTGACCTACTGATTTGTTGTCATTACTAACTAACTTTCAGTGATTCAGCACCGGTTGAGAAACGCTGGGGTACTTGATATGTCAGGTGTCTTAAGAGGTCCGGTCTTATGACATCTCCCATTGGAAAGGGAAGAGGTCCCCTAGAAGAGTTGGGTCCCTAACTTGGGTCCAGAGGGCGTTACGTCTGCCTACGAAATGGTTGACTCGGTGTTCCCTTCGGGTTTGTTGTCATTTCCACGTTTTATTAAGTATATGTTTTCGTACAAACCCCCACCGTACAGGCCTTGAGGATGTCAGTGAAACCTACCGTAAAAGACGACGGGAAGTCCAGGTAGGGTAGTCGTAACTACGGTCCGGTCGTCCGCGTCGTGTCTCCCCGAGGAGAGCACAGACTCACCCTACGTACGGAGTTTTCGTCTCCCGTGGTCACAACGGACTCGTCCCCTACCCCACCCCCACTACCGACACTCCACAAGAGGTAGTGAGGTTCTGTGTTCAACAATGTCCCTTCTCCTTTAAACGTCCCTCGACCTCAAAGGTTTTACGTCTCACCCCAATTCTCCCAGTATAGATACCACTAACTGTCACCTCAATGGACGTGTATCCTTCGCTTGTCTATGAATGTATGTGCAGATACTAATATTAAATAGTCCTCTTCTCCTTTCTCCTATTCTATCAAAGACGTTCCTCTTCAGGATCTTTAAATAATGGGTATTTCTCGGACCATCCGTTCGTTCTTTACGCTACTGTTAATAATCATCTTTAAGTTGTGGGTTTTGTCATAGACACCAATATCCTTGACGAGGATCGACTTAGGTACCCGTTGTACAGTCACTCCGAACGAAAGAAATCCGTCCTTTAGGTATTTGTTTAGAGAAAAAGTGGACCGTCTATAAAGTGGACGGAGAAAAAAACACGTAAACTGAACCATTTGCAATCGTTGGTTTTGTTTCCGTTGTTTAACTCTTAAGTATAGAAGAGAGAGTGAGAGAAAGATAGAAAGAAAGAAAAAAATTGTAAAACCGACGTGACACGTTGTACACTCTAGATCAAGGATCTGGTCCCTAGTTTAGACACGGAGGGACGTCACCTTCACACCGTAGAATTGATGACCTGATAGTCCTTTCAGTGACACTTAACGATATCTCTATGACCGACCGAGGACCTCAAGAATCGGACCGTAAAGATAACCGGGTGTTTTTTGTCCTAACTAGACACCATTTCTTTCTTTCTAGTTTTCCATGACTTCTGATTATTTGTGGCAGTGTATCATAGACTTTTTAGACTCTCCTTATTGTGCTCCGGTCATTTCTCCCTCTTCAGAGAGTAGATGAACCACGCCCCTCACTTTTTGTGCATGAAAAGTTCATCGGACCTTTAGACTCCCCTCCTTATCTGTGCACCTCTACTACTTTTGCAGGAAGGATTGATGTAAAAGAAATCTTTATGACCCTTTTATCTATGAAATTTTATTTCGAATTCGTCCCTATTTACCTTATGCTTCCTTTTGGACCAAAGTGTGACAACTAACTTTTTTACGTGTTGAATTTTCAACTCTTAATACAAAATAAGGTTCCTCATGACTCTGGACTCCTCAATTCAAGAGGATTCATTACTCTTGAATTCAGACCCTCTCCCAGAGAGTCAATCGACACGCCCTGACAAGGTTCACCATTCCCTCCTCGGTCCTATAAGTCCTATAAAACGTTGAAAGAACCGGGTGTCGCGAAAGGACTCTTGTGTACCCTTAACAGATAAGTCAACAGGTAAGTCTTAAGAGTGTCGTGAACGAAACGTAGAGAGAAAATACTGTAACTGGTATAAAATCCAACAAAATATTAAATAGTCTATGCAAAAAAAAAAATTAGAGGAGGAGATCTGTCACATGACACAGACATGTGGACAGACAGTAGAAACATATGTGGAGTAACTACAGAACCGTCACATCGGAGACTTGTTTATAAAATTTACCTAATTAAGACGACTCAAGTCGACCCTGATAATCAGGTGTGATACTTTTCCGTTTTTCTATCCTTTGACTTTCTACTTTAGGAGTCCAACCATCCACGGGTTATACGATGACCTCTTGTCATCTCTCTATTGAGGTCTTTATTACTGTTCTACCTCAGTTTCATTTTTGTTATGGGTCAACACCTAAACTAACCACTACCTTCATTTCAGACTACGATATTCCTTGTTATAACATGTCCTTGAACCTTACAATACAGGTGCTTAGTTCCATTTAACCTTCACCAGTTTGTCCTCTACCGTTCTCACTTGTAGTCGTAAAATCCTTAGTCACTTGATTTTACCTGACCTTACCCACTTAAATTGAGTCTACTGGTAACACAGATGATTACACTCGTTCTTAGGGAATCTTCTTTACCTCATTGGGAGTATCAGTTGTTTTCTCAGACTTTACGTCATGAACCTACGTTAGAGTTTTTACTGTCTTACTAGAGACAAGCAAAGGTTCTGTTTGGTAAGTCATAATACCATTAGGTTCAGATACGAGGTTGGTCATTACGATTTCTTCGACTTCCACTTGTCAAGATACTTCTGGATGTTCCGGAAGATCCTGATTGTGGGGGGTTTTACAGGAAAAGTAGTATCCCCTGACCTTACACTTTCATCCGTCAGTTCTCTATGGACCTCATTGTTTTGATTAAACCGGGACCTCATGTTTTACTTCGCCCCGTCAGATTATCTCGAAAAGGTTCTCTTACATGACCAGTATCTTTTGTGGGAGAAGGTTGTGCTCTTCTGAGATGTGTCCCTGTAGTGGTCTACCAGTTATGACTTTAGTTCAACTAATATAAGAAACGTCGGTTTCTACCTCTTCGAGATATGTCAGTCGTTTTTGTTCTGGTCCTCGACTGACACCGAGTCTAGTACTTGAACAACGTTTTAAGTCTAAATTTAACCTCTTTCATCCCTTTTGGTGATCTGGTAAGTCCATACTGGATTTAGTTTAGGGAATACTAATATGTTACCTTCACTGTTTGTCTAAGTTCCCTAATCTAGACTATCTCACAGACTTCTTGATACCTAGCCCCAATCACAGTAACATGTCCTCCGTCACTAGTTCTGGTGGGGGTTCTTTTTCTTTACGTTTTTCCGTCCTACCAACAGACTCCTCCGGAATGTTTATCGACTCTTTTGTTCTCTTCGATTTCCGTTCCTCTTTTCCTTTCTATATGGGTAAACTTATGTCTCAAGGTTTATCGTTCCTCTCTATTCTTTCGGAAGGAGTCACTAGTCACATTTCTTTATCCCCTTTTGTTATCTTACTCTTTCTGCTCTCTAGAGAAGTTCTTTTAATCTCTATGGTTCCCTTGTAAGATACGTTTCTACCCGTGTTACTTCCTCTCTTTACCATACCTGGATTGTCTTCTTCTATAATTCTTCTCCACCGTTCTTATGTGTCTTCTTGACATGTTTTTTCTAGAAGTACTGGATCTATTGGTGTCACCACACTAGTGAGTGGATCTCGGTCTGTAGGACCTTACGTTTCAGTTCACCCGGAATCCTTAGTAGTGATACTTGTTTCAATCACTTCCACTGTCTTAAGGTCAACTCGATAAAATTTAGGATTTTCTACTACGATACTTTCACGACGTGAGTTATACGGTCGTTTGAACCTTTAGAGTCGTCACCAGTGTCCTACCCCTTTCCAGTCAAAAGTAAAGTCAGTGTTTCTTCCCGTTACGATTTCTTACAAGTTTGATGGCGTGTTAATGTGAGTAAAGTGTACGATCGTTTCATTATGAGTTTTAAGAGGTTCCTTCCGAAGTTGTCATACACTTGATTCTTGAGATCTACAAGTTTAACCTAAATCTTTTTCCGTCTCCTTAGTCTCTAATTTAACGGTACTATTAGGCAACCTAGTAACTTTTCCGTTCTCTCAAGGTCTTTTTGTAGATAAAGACGAAATAACTGATACGATTTAAGAAACTGACACACCTAGTGTTGTTTCACCTTTTAAGAATTTCTCTACCCTTATGGTCTGGTGGAATGGACGGAGGACTCGTTAGACATACGTCCAGTTCCTCGTTGTCAATCTTGACCTGTACCTTGTTGTCTGACCAAGGTTTAACCCTTGCCTCATGTACTTCCGACACATAACAGTGGGACGAATAAATTGAAGATACGTCTCATGTAGTACACTTTACGACCCAACCTACTTCGTGTTCGACCTTAGTTCTAACGGTCCTCTTTATGGTTATTGGAGTCTATACGTCTACTGTGGTGGGAATACCGTCTTTCACTTCTTCTTAATTTCTCGAAGAACTACTGTCTCCTCTCACTTTTTCAACCGAATTTTGAGCTGTAAGTTTTTCGTTTCTAGTACCATAGACCAGGGTAGTGAAGTACCGTTTATCTGCCTCTTTGTTACCTTTGTCTCTGAAAATAAAAACCGCGAGGTTTTAGTGACGTCTACCACTAACGTCGGTACTTTAATTTTCTGTGAAAGAGGAACCTTCTTTAGATACTGGTTGGATCTGCCGTATAATTTTTCGTCTCTGCAATGAAACGGTTGTTTCCAGGGAGATCAGTTTCGATATCAAAAAGGTCATCAGTACATACCTACACTCTCAACCTGACATTTCTTTCGACTCCTGGTTTCTTAACTACGAAAACTTGACACCACAACCTCTTCTGAGAACTCTCAGGGAACCTCACGTTCCTCTAGGTTGGTCAGGTAGGATTTCCTTTAGTCAGGACTTTTAAATAACCTTTCTAACTACGACTTCGACTTTGAGGTTAGGAAACCGGTGGACTACGCTTCTTGACTGAGTAACCTTTTCTGGGACTACCACCCCTTCTAACTTCCGTCCTCTTCCCCTGCTGTCTCCTACTCTACCAACCTACCGTAGTGGCTGAGCTACCTGTACTCAAACTCATTCAAGGCTTTCAACCACTACCTGTACCTTCGGACCACACGACGTCAGACACCCCAGCGTTTCTCAACCTGTCCTGACTCTCTGACTTGACTTGACTCCAAGTGACCAGGTAGACACATAACCTTAATTCAGATCCCAACCAGAGTTTGTATTAAACAAGAAGTCTAGAAAAGATTTAGTCCGGTTTATACCCTGGTCGGAAAATGGAAAATCTTGTAATCGGTAAAACGGGGATTAAGGTTGTACCACTATTTCCCATCCCTCCCAAGGGGTATGTAGGTTCGTTCGGAAAGTATGGTCGACCCCCAGGATGTTCAGTTGAGTTAGGACTTTGACATATGAACTTCTGTCGTAGTATAAGGTGTGCAATTCTCGAGTCAGGACTTTATCTGGGGAGGGGTGTGGTCGGGGAAGTCTTTTTTTAGTATGCAGGTCAAACAGTGGACACGAAGACTGGATGAACCACGTCTAACCTCCAAAGGTACTGGAGAAGGAACCCAAGTTAATTAAAGGATCTCGTTGACTATCTTCTTTCTCTTTGTAGAATGATCTAATGACCAGATAATATTTCTTTACATTGAATGCTTGTCGGTCTACCTTCTCTACGTGTCCCGTCCCGTACCCCTCTCCCGCACCTCGAAGGCACGGGAGAGCCTCGGGTGGAGAGAGGTCTAGAAGCGTACAAGTGGTCCGGTCTTCTTGGGGTAGGAAAGTCTAAAAATACCGTACCAACTAATGTAGTGACCGGTAATTCGAGTCAGAGATCGGACAAAGGAGAGGGACCTCTAGTCGCCCTACCCTGACCTTCAAGGTTAGGAACTTAGTATACTAACCGAGTGAAAGTTACTGGGGTCGGAATCCCCGAAAGATTTTCAATGGAGTAACTGTGGTGTTTTCTGATAAAGGTTCCTAAAGTCCTCAAGAGACGGTCTTTGCCCCTACTTCTGGTACAAATATAAAGAATAATACTTAGTGTCATAGTGTCTGTAGGAACTTACTGACCCGACTCCAAAAAGAACAGGTTCGAGGTCAAATCTTTCCTCGTAGTCACTGATCCCCGTCATCCACCGCGGGGAACCCTGGACCGGACGGAAAAGACTCACAATACGGGTAACACACTGTTAGTATACACACATAAAGGAAAAATTTTTATCCATTGTGAATTTTTAACAAATAAATAAATGAAAACTGATACGAGTCGACAGAAACGACGGACGTCCGAAGAAGATCAACATCGTTCAGCCCCAATGAGATCGACGTCAAACACCTGAAGAGGAACGTCGCCAAAGAGAATAACACCTCGTACCCGGGTCATCAATGTCGTACAACACACAAAGGAAATCCACTGAAAAGGTGGGACAATCAGACCCTCACTCTGTCTTCTCCGTCCTCCTCCCCACTCGTCTTGTTTGTCACCTCACCGGTTAGTCTATAGAGTCTACTTTAATCTTCCCCACCCTCTGCTTCGGGTTTGTCGTTTCTGGCTCGGTAAGAGAAGTTCACTTCTCGTTCCGAGCGGGAGTCACCCCACTGACTACCGAACACTGACTACACGACCTTTGGAGACCCACGAGACGAGTACCGAAACGAGTGAAGAGGGTAACGAACCGCAGAGGAGGTGTAAAGGTCCAAGACGTCCAAGTTAGTTACTAGCTATAAATAACTCGTGGGTGAATTACGTTCCATGATCGAGTCTATAAAATAAAAAATAATTTTGAAAAATAAAAAATAACCTCATATCGACTAATTGTCCCTTAGAACCACCGAGTCATCATTTCTTAGACGGACGGTACGTCCTATTCACCCAAGTTAGGGACCCAGCCCTTCTAGAGGACCTCTTTCTCTTACCGTTAGGTCAGGTCTTAAGAACGGACCTTTTAAGGTACCTGTCTTCTCGGAGCGTCCAATATCATGTACCCCAGTGTTCCTCAGTTTGTACTGACTTTTAGCTTGTGTGTATGTGTGTGTATTGACTAATTGTTACAACACTAACAAAGTCTACTTGTCACTTCCCCGAGTCTGTATGTATAAATATATAGGGAAGAGGGGGTTTGAGGGGAGGGTAACTCCGACGGAATACTGTAACTCGTCTTAAGGTACACGATATGTAATGCATAATTAGGTAAAAGTTATATCGTCACACATGTAACCTGGTCTATAAAATCTCCTTATTTTTCAAATTCAATATCCGAGACGGAAATCCTCAAAATTAGATTAACCCTCTCCTCCACACAAAGTCCAGCCAGACCCTTTACGGTTATTATATTTTATTATAGTTCGGGTATTGTATTAGTGTTCCCATTGGATCGATCTTTTATAACCACCAAGTCTTCTAATTTAAGTGTGTGTACTTCTTTGTGATATTTGTGACTAAATTCGGTGAGGAGAAGTTCTATTCTAGACTGGGACTCTTCAAAAATTCAAAGAAGGTGTCGTACTATTGATCGTTTAGGACGACGACGACGACGATTCAGCGAAGTCAGTACAGGCTGAGACACGCTGGGGTATCTACCGTCGGGTGGTCCGAGACGGTAGGAACCCTAAGAGGTCCGTTCTTGTGACCTCACCCAACGGTAAAAGAAGAGGTTACGTACTTTCACTTTTCACTTTAGCTTCAGCGAGTCATTCACAGGCTGAGAAGTACTGGGGCACCTGACGTCGGATGGTCCGAGGAGGTAGGTACCCTAAAAGGTCCGTTCTCATGACCTCACCCAACGGTAACGGAAGAGGTTGGTCGTTGAGGATGACGTTCAGTTTTGTATGAACTACAATTGAGTATGAGACTATAGTTAGACATCGGTAGACGGAATAAATCCCGGAGAAGAGGTCTGAGTTCTTTTAACATTACTTTGGATTTCCGATTCTTCCTCCCCCAGGGACCTCAATGAGTTTTAACAGAATAAACCCACTTTTACGCTCTGTTCTTTTATGAAAGTAAAGGTCTACTTATTCGTGGGTAGAGACTCATAACGTTTAATTTGGACTATATAAATGGACGAAGACAAGTCTCTTTCTAGGTATTTGTTGATAATTATCTACAGTATCAGACTACACTTCCGGTAGGTGAATATGATTACGAGGCCGTTCTTACAGGTTCCGCAGGTCAACTACCGACCTTAATCTTTGGAAGAAACTTAAATTTTACTGACCATGAATGTTTCCTCAGTATTTTAGATATTTTTCACTAGTAAGTACACAGAAGTAGTCGTTTGGTCCTTAATCGTCGGTGTCGGAGTCAAGATTTGAACCTTCGGGGTCCCCAAGCGTCGCACTGGACCGGTCCGACGGAAAAGTCGCAGAGTGTAGGGAGAGAGAGAAACTTTATTCACGCAAGTATAATGGGTGGAGTATCTTTGTAGATCTTAGCTCTCTACTCTGTTTCCTTTCTAAGAGTAATAATTACTTGGTTTAAGACCATATAGATTTCACTTTCGCAAACAACGAGTCAACACAGGCTGAGAAACGTTGGGGTACCCAACTAATATCGGGCTGTCCGAGAAGACAGGTACCCTGAGAGATCCGTTCTTATAACCTACCCAACGGTACGGAGGAGGTCCCCTAGAAGGAGTGGGTCCCTAATTTCGGTCCAGAGGACTTAGCGTCCACCTAAGAAATAGTGTCACGGTGGACTGATCGTCATAAGAGTTCCATAAGTCTCAAAACAAAAATACAAAAAAAACAAAATATAAAAACGAACTTTAGTTAACTATTTGACCATTACTCTTCACACTACGTCTATTGTCTAGGAATCTACCCTTTTTGACTTCGACCCGCATCCCGTCACTTTTAAGGTAAACATAATCAGTACCCTAAGACTGTTGGGAACCTAGACTTCACCGTTTATGAGAAACTTAATAACAGGTAACAACGGACATTACTTCGGGAGTGACTTCCGTTCTAAATCCCTTGGGGTAATGACATCTGTGTCTTGTAATACTTCAGTACTCTTGAACTCATCACCCATGTTACGACAAAAGATTGTCGTGATTTTTTGGATCTCTTTCTCTTACTTATTATTCGGAGTCATAGGTTTGGGAGTCGACTTCTAACCTGGGGGAAATGAACTATTTTGGAGTTGATTTTCTTCAGAATTAGTGGACTTCGATCTACCAACTCCAGTGGGTTTTGTTTTAAGTATCAACCATATTCAACGACTTAATGAAATCAACTTCAATGTCGAAATAGTGCAGAAAACGTGTTCACCGAAAGACTACAAAAACCGGTATCGGGAATATTCTTTATATGGAATATAGTACTAGGTCGTGTGTGTATGCATGGGCGTGGGTCGGCAGAGTTTTACTGACTTTGTTTCTATAGTGCTTTGTTATAAATGAAAATAACATACGTTTCACACACGACAAAAACGGTGATACCTCTTGTCACACCTCTAAGGAATTTTTTAACGTTCATCTTGATGGAATACTGGGTCGTTAGGGTGAAGACCCGTATGTGTGGCTCCTTTGGTCTTAACTTTCTCTGTGTACATGGGGTTACAAGTAGCGTCGTGACAAATATTATCGGTCCTGTACCTTTGTTGGATCTACAGGTAGTCGTCTACTTACCTATTCTTTCGACACCATGTATATGTGTTACCTCATAATGAGTCGGTAATTTTTTCTTAAGTAAACTTAGTCAAGACTACTCTACCCACTTTGACCTCGGTTAATATGTCTCACTTCATTCGGTCTTTCTTTTTGTGGTTATGTCATATGATTGTGTATATATACCTTAAATCCTTCTACCGTTACTGCTGGGACATACGTTCTGTCCTTTTTTCTGTGTCTACACATATGGCCTGAAAACCTGAGTCTCCCTCTCCCTCTCCCACCCTACTAAACCCTCTTACCCTTAAGATTGTACATATGACAGTACATTCTTAACTTAGCGGTCAGGTACAGACTGCATCCCACGTCGAACGAACCCCGACCACGTACCCCTACTGGGTCTCTCTACAACACCCCTCCCTCCACCCTCCCCCCAAGTATAAACCCTTGCGTACATTCTTAATTTCTAAAATTTTAAATTTTTTTTATTCTTTAATTTTTTTATTTTTCTAAAATTTTTTTATTTATTTAATTTTTTTTTACTTGACTTTTTTTTTTTTTATTTTTCAAGACGAACGGTGGTTGGTTTGACTTGTTGTCACACAATGTCCTTCTTAATCCTCCTCCTTCACCTCCTGCTGACTTCCTCACTCCTCCATCGACCTTGGGGTCTATACGTCACTCGGAGGGAGCGGTCAGTTTCGTCGGGTCGTGCACACGGTCCCCCCTTCCACAGCACCAGACACGTGTCCAACCTTTTCTTGCAGGTCTGTACTCCGGTTTCCTCCCCTCTTATGTTAAATAATCTCACCCTATGCGACAATCTTCATCGGCCAGTCGAGTTCCCTCTCGGCTTGGGAAAGCGTCCGATCATCGGTTAAAAGTATCGATGTTCTGTCTCTTTTAGTGATGACCTTCCCACCGTAGTCCACTAACCCATCCTACGATGTCCCACTCGTTATCCCACCGACGAAGAACAAGTCAGTGATTCAGGACAGGCTGAAACGTCGGGGTACTTGACGTCGTGTGGTCCGAAGGGACAGGAAGTGATAGAGGAACTCAAAGGAGGATGAGTACAGATAACTCAGTCACTCCGGTGGGTTGGTAGAGTAGGACACAGTGAGGAAAGAGAAGGACGGGAGTCAGAAAGGGTTGTAGTACAAAAAGACCTTAAGGAAACGAAAGAGATACTAGCTAACGACAACCGTTAAACAATCGAACTAATCAACTGGTTTTTTCTCGACAAAAGTTATCGTCGAGGGTAGTTTACTTTGACTAGTCGATTTTTAGAAAACACTCGTCTATCTCCTTTCTTAAATTTCTCGATCCTTCGGACCTCACTTAAATGGTACACATTAGACGGTTGGTGACCGAGTAATTCGACGCAGAAAGGGGAGTCCTCCCGTGTCTCTCGGAAAGAAAAACTCCATGGACCCCTTTTTTGTCGACTACACCCCTCGGACCTAGAAACTTTTGAAGAAATCACTGACAAGAGACCTCTACAGTGACATTACTCTAGCGACTAAAGTCGTCGTTCTACTCCCCCAACTTCTCAGGGTAGGTATACGTTTGACTCGTAAACCTCAACGATAAACGTTGAGGTACCTCCCATCGGGAACCCCAAGGAGACAAATACCCTAAAGACTCCGTTCTTCTGACCTCATCCAAGGATAAAGAAAGGGGTCTCGTAAACCTCAAATAGACGATTCACCCACCCCCATTCCTTCGTCTCAGGGAGGTATTACTTTCCATTCGACCACGGAAACGTGAGGTAGCAATTTGTCTCTGTTGTCGACTATAACTGACTTATGAATCACACGGTTAGTAACTTAGGAGTATTGTGATACTCCATCCATGAGAACACAAGAGGTAATATGTCCACTCACCTCCCTTAACGTCTTCAATTTTTGAAACAGGTTCTAGAATGTCGATAATTCGACACTTCGATCCCACGAGAGGATCCCGTCACACCGAGGTCTGACACCCTCACAAACTAATACCTCCATTGAGAACGGATCTCCACCTAAACGGTACTTCGACAACTTCGAATTCGAAATTCCTGGGCGAAGACGAGGAGACTCTAGGACCCTCCCGGGATCCCCTACATGAATACACCAGTATACAACATTTTAAATGTTTTTTATTCCATAAAATTTACGTTAAGTATTACTATGACGAAAAAAAAAAAAAAAAATGAGACCGAGACCTAGATTTCAGAGGGTGTCAGTAGACTGAAACCTTCCCAACACACGTCATAACCCTAGACCGATTCCCCTTCAACTTAATCTCTAAGCACAACTACTCAAATCAACTATCATAAACACACCAATTATCGACGAGCCGACTGAATGGATACAGTTGAAAATATCTAGTCTCCACCCCCTTCTATTCCTTTGTTTCCTTTTTCCGGTGATTTGAATGTTTATAATGGATCTTACCGTTCGGAGTCCGTACCTCTACACAAGTAAAGACGGAAGGACGGTAGATGTCCACCTGTGCCAAGACTTGTTTCCATGGAATCGAATGGTCCGTCTTTCCGTCCTAAGAGACTCCGTCCGGTAAGACGTACTAACTAATATTATTGTTTCCGTTCCCTTTCGTTCAGTTTCTTTGACAAGGTGACACCTCATTCCTAACCGAAAAAGGACGTTGTTTCGCAAAGTCCCAATCCACACTCCGTCTACAAACTTGTTCAAGAAAGTCCTCTAGGTTGACTCCGTCTCTTTGGGTCTGTTTTTCGTTCGTTATGTGTTGTTGGTACGGGAGTCAATTGAGTGTCGTTGTCACCCTTCTCTATGCACCTGAGTGTTCCACACTGTACCTTGGTTCCACACGGCGTGTGGGTGGATGTTCGAAGTTTCAAATATACTATATCTAGTAAAGACGTTTTCCTTTAACTTTCAGGCGGTTTAGAGTGGTACGTTTATTCTTTGAACTATTTCTAAAAGGATTTAAATTGCTGTCAGGACTTTTACTTTGGTTTTAGAAAGGGGTATTTAATAGTAATTTTGAAAACTAGTTGATACGTTTTCTTATCATTATTTAATAAAGATAAGAAAACGTATCTTTTATAATCAGTGTTCTCTTACACATTAGTTTTGGAACACTTCTTATAATAATCTCTACCCAATCCGTAATTAATTGCTTTTATATAGTAAAAAAACTTAAAAGACTATAAACACCATAAAAGATTTTTAACGTTGAACGAATGAAAAAAAAAAACCTCTAATATAGAAATAAAATTAGTTATATCTCTTAATTACGGAACCGACATTATATAGTAGACCTAAGTCAATACGAGACAAAAGAAAAATCTACTTTATGGATTAAAAGGACGTCAAGTAATGTATACTATATTAAAGAAGAGAAAAATTAATTTAAACTTATATACAGTTAATATAAAAAAGTGTAATTCACGATAAGAACTGAGATCAGTTCTACATATTGGAATGCAAGATAGAGTATTAGTACAGTCACGTACTGTCGTCATGTTAAAAAGTATGAAGATTTTTAGGAAAAAAAAAGAACCATTGTTCAGGAAGTAAATAAATAAAAAATTTTAAATAAAATTAACCTCCGAGTAATGTTGTAACGCCACCAAAAACGGTATGTAAGTGTACTTAGTCGGTACCCACATGTACACAAAGGGTAGGACTGGGAGGGAGGGTGGAGACAGGGGTAGAGTAGGGAGTCCCAGTAGGGTCACGTGGTCGGGACTCGTGGGACAGAGTACGTAGTTTGGACCTGACCACTAGACAAAGTGTATACTATTATATGTACAAAGTTACGATAAGAGAGTTTAGTAGGGTAGAAACGGAGGAGGGTGTCTCAGATGTTCAGACAAGAAATATAGACACAGAGAAAAAGACAGAGTATATATCCCAATAGCAATGGTAGAAAGATTTAATTGTACATACACAATTATATGACATAACAATAAAAAGGAAGACTGAAGTGAGACATATTATCTTGACTAAGTTTACGCAAGAAAAATTATCGACTCACTATAAGGTAACACATATACATGGTGTCGAAGGAATAGGTAAGTAGACGACTACCTGTAGATCCAACGAAAGTACAGGACCGATAATGTTTGTCACGACGCTACTTATAACCCCATGTGTACAGAGAAAGTCAAGACCAAAGGAGCCACACACACGGGTCGTCACCCTAACGACCCAGTATACCGTCAAGATAAAGGTCAAACATTTCCGTAGAGGTGTGACAAGAGGTATCACCGACATGATCAAACGTAAGGGTGGTCGTGACATGTTCCCAAGGGAAAAGAGGCGTGGGAGAGGTCGTAAATAACAAACATCTGAAAATTTATCGTCGGTAAGACTGGCAACACTCTACCATGGAGTAACACCAAAACTAAACGTAAAGAGACTATTACTCACTACGTTGAACGAATGAGAACGAATTACAACACCGTGCTCCCTGGGGAAGATCCCGGATTCTCAAGCGAGAACAGATTGTGAACCTTTACTTAACAGACTCCTCCGTGTGTACGACTGTTTCGTTCTTCTCTGAAATAACCCTTTCCCGTGAACCCTCCTCTCCACATCCCGGCCCCTTGGTTCCTCTTGACGAGACGGAGCACCGAACGTCAGAGTCCAAAATACCACTACCCTAATCAAAGACTCAAAAGAGACCGGTTAGTAAGACCGAAACTTAGGAAGGACTACCACGTGAGTAACGAGTCCGGTTCTACGTACGGTCCCTCTTCCTAAGACCCTCCACCATCCTGTACACCGTAGAGGAAAACTGGAAAGGGTTGAGAGGACTAACCACTACCGAATAATCAAGGCACAAGGAATGGTCCTGGAGGACAATATTTTATTGAGTACATTTACCAATGATACCACGGACCGGTCCCACCCGCCAAAGTCAGTCACACGAAGGGGATTGCAAGTACAACAGGTCAATGAGTCAGTACAATCTGAGAAGTGGTGACGTACCCGACGTCATACGGTGGGAAGGGTCAGGTAGTGGTAGAGGAACTCAAACGAGTTTGAGTACAGGTAACTCAGTAACTACGGTAAGTCGGTAGAGTAGGAGACAACGGGGAAAGAGAAGAGTGGAAGTGAGAAAGGGTCGTAGTCCCAGAAAAGGTTACTCAACCGAGAAACGTAGTCCACCGGTTTCATAATCTCGATGTCGTAGTCAGGAAACTTACTTATAGGTCCCAACTAAATGAAATCCTAACTGACCAAATTAGAGAAACAACAGGTTCCCTGAGAGTTCACAGAAGAGGTCGTGGTGTCAAGCTTTCGTAGTTAAGTAACCGTGAATCGGAAGAATCAGGTTGAGAGTGTAGGTATGTACTGATAACCTTTTTGTAAGTATGGTTTATAAGTATTAAAAAATGATAAAAAGTATTTCTCCGAAGAAGGTCCCAAAGATTCATATCCCCGGTGTTTTCTTCTTTTTTTTTTTGGGGTTTGGTTTCTGTGTAAATCTAATTTTAAAATTTAGAGTTGAGGTTTCAGTCTTATAAATCTACAACTTTTGAAAACCTGGAATCCAACTAATTTTTAAATTTTTTTAAAAGAAAATTATCTTCCTATTAACGAAATATCTTAAAACACCAAAAGACAGTATGTAGTTGTTCTTAGTCCGTATCTATGTGGGTACAGGGGAGGGAGGACTTGGACGGAAGGGTAGGGTGGGAAATCGGACAGTATCTCGGGGAAAAACCTGGAATCCAACGAAAAATAAACATAAAAATAGGTAGTTCTAAAAACCCGTTGCATGTCTAGGACTATACAATAGTGTTGGAGAAGACAGTAACTACCTACACTAAAAATTTTTTTACATACAATATATAACTATAAGTAAAATATCCTATACTTTCTGACATGAAATCAACGAAAGTTCGAGAAACGAGAATCCTGAGAAAATAAATAAATAAATGAAAAAGAATCCTGAGAGAATTTAAGAATATTTAATAACTCCTGGCGTTCCTCGAAAAACAAGTATATACCTATAAATGATGTAATGTTTAATTTAGGTCCTTTTACATTTGTAAATAAATAAATTTTTATTCTTATTATTTGGGTAATAGTCAAGTCGAGTCGAGTCAACGAGTCAGACAGACTGAGAATCACTGGGGTACTAAACGTCGTGCGGTCCGGAGGGACAGGTAGTGGTTGAGGGCCTTAAATGAGTTTGAGTACAGGTAACTCAGTCACTACGGTAGGTCGGTAGAGTAGGAGACAGTAGGGGAAGAGGAGGACGGGAATTAGGGAGGGTGGTAGTCCCCGAAAAGGTTACTCAGTTGAGAAGCGTACTCCCCCTGCTTCATAACCTCAAAAGTCGAAATCGTAGTCAGGAAGGTTACTTGTGGGTCCTGACTAGAGAAAATCTTACCTGACCAACCTAGAGGGACGTTAGGTTCCCTAAGAGTTCTCAGAAGCGGTTGTGGTGTCGAGTTTTCGTAGTTAAGAAGCCGTGAGTCGAAAGAAGTGTCAGGTTGAGAGTGTAGGTATGTACTGGTGACCTTTTTGGTATCGGAACTGATCTGCCTGGAAACAACCGTTTCATTACAGAGACGAAAACTTATACGATAGATCCAACCAGTATTGAAAAGAAGGTTCCTCATTCACAGAAAATTAAAGTACCGACGTCAGTGGTAGACGTCACTAAAACCTCGGGGGGGTTTTATTTCAGACTGTGACAAAGGTGACAAATGGGCAGATAAAGGATACTTCACTACCCTGGTCTACGGTACTAGAAACAAAAGACTTACAACTCGAAATTCGGTTCAAAAAGTGAGAGGAGAAAGTGAAAGTAGTTCTCCGAAAAATCAAAAAGTGAAAGAAGGTATTCCCACCACAGTAGACGCATAGACTCGAATAACTATAAAGAGGACCGTTAGAACTAAGGTCGAACACGAAGAAGGTCGGGTCGTAGAGAGTGTTACATAAGACGTATCTTCACTTTATTCGTCCTACTGTTATATATCGGAACTGCGTGAGGAAAAGGATAAACCTTGGTCAGACAACAAGGTACAGGTCAAGATTGATAACGAAGGACTGAACGTATGTCTAAAGAGTTCTCCGTCCAGTCCACCAGACCATAAGGGTAGAGAAAGTCTTAACAGGTGTCAAATAACACTAGGTGTGTCAGTTTCCGAAACCGTATCAGTTATTTCGTCTTTATCTACAAAAAGACCTTGAGAGAACGAAAAAGGTACTAGGTCGCCTACAACCGTTAAACTAGAGACCAAGGAGACGGAAAAGATTTTGATCGAACTTGTAGTCCTTCAAGTACCAAGTACATAACGACTTCGGACCGAACCTCTTAAAACTCGTAATGAAATGATCGCACACGATAACGATTCAGTGAAGTCAGCACAGGCTGAGACACACTGCGGTATCTACCGTCGGGTGGTCCCAGGGGACAGGACCCTAAGAGGTCCGTTCTTGTGACCTCACCCATCGGTAAATCTACTCACGTTAACACGTCATCAAACTCGTAAGAAAGGGAAAGAAACCCTAACTTTACTTTTGACTGGAAAAGATCAGGACACCGGTGACGACTCAAAAGGTTTAAACGACCGTATAATAACATCGTGAAAGTGTCGTAGTAGAAAATCCTAAACTTTATCGAGTTGACCTTAAGGTAGTGGAGGTGATCGAAACAAGTATCACTCCGAAGGATTCCAGGTGAACTGAAATATAAGGTTCTACAGACCGAGATCCACTCACTAGTGTGGTAGCACTAATAGACCCAGTACTTCTAGAAAAAACATGTCAAGAAGACACATAAGAAGACGAAGACAATCCAGGTATGGTAAAGACAGGAAATAGCTCGGGTGGAAACGTACTTTACAAGGGAACCATAGAGATTAAAAGAACTTCTCTAGCGAACAGAAAGGGTAAGACAACAAAAGGAGATAAAGAAACGTGACTTGTGACTCATTCCGAAAGAATAGGGAAGAAACGATAAGAAATCTTGAGACGTAAGTTTATCCTTATAGAAAGGGAAAGAGGAAACGAAAAGCGGAGAGAAGAAAAGTGTCGATAAACATTCCGGAGGAGTCTGTCGGTAAAACGAAAAACGTATAGAAAAGGTACCCCTACCAGAACTAGGGACAGAGGACATGTTACAGTACTTGGAGGTAGGTATCAAGTAGTCCGTGAGACAGATAGTCTAGATCCGGGAATTCAGATAAAGAGTAAAGGTGACATATTAGTATTCCCTAAGTTAAATCCAGTAAGGACTTACCAGATCACCAAAAGGGATGAAAGAAATTCAGACTTAAACCGTTATTCCTAAAGTACTACACTCGGTGTCAGTCGAGGGCCAGAACAAAAACGACTGACATATCTCGAAGAGGTAGAAACCGACGTTTCTTATATTAGTTAGACTAAAACCACAACTGGTAGATCACTTCAGGTACACATCTCAGAAGAGAACACAACAACCTTCTCCCACAAACAAGTGATACTGGTCACGCAAGAGAACCGTTTTGAGATAATCGGAAACGGGACGAAGTAAGACATGAGGTTCCGGTTTAAACGGACAATGGGGTCCACAAAGAACTGAAGGATGAAAACGTAAGGTCAGGGGATATTATTTTCTCTGTAGAAAAAAACCCACAAACAAGGTTTTCCAGAACAATCAACATTTTTGGGTAATATATAATTGTATTTATTGTATTAAAATTACTTTTATTCATATAAAAAGTTTCGTTTTCATTTTAAGTCACTCCTCACCGTAACGAGGTACAAATATATAGAGGACCTACAGACCGAACTATCTTCGGTCGACCTAAGAGTATAGACCTGTATTAGACAACTCCACATTGTGTAGCACACCGTAGACCTTTTGAAATGACACATGGACACTTTCTCACTCTCACTTTTTCCGTTTATTATTGTAATAATGTTTGTAGTCCGAACGAACTCCCGAGTCTACCATTTCTTAGGCGGACGTCACGTCCTCTGGACCCAAACTAGGGACCCAACCCTTCCAGGGGACCTCTTCCTTACCGTTGGGTGAGGTCATGAGAACGGACCCTTTAGGGTACCTGTCACCTCGAACCACCCAATGTCAGATACCCCAGTGTCTCTCAGTTATCACTGACTCGTTTATTGTGAAACTGAAGTGAAAGTGATAGTGAAGTAATATTTATATCAAAACTGGAGTACTTGGGGGAGTTTTCCAGTGTCCATGGACGTCCTCAGGGGTCTAGTGTCAAACTCTCGGAAAGGGAATAACAAGTCAGGGAGTCAGCTCAGGTTGAGAAACACTGGGGTACCTGACGTCGTGTGGTGAGAAGGGACAGGAAGTGGTAGAGGGACTCAAACGAGTTTGAGTACAGGCAACTCAGTCACTACGGTAGGTTGGTAGAGTAGGAGACAGTAGGAGAAGAGGATAAAAGTTAGAAAGGGTCGGAGTCCCAGAAGAGGTCACTCAGACGAGAATAGTATAAGGTCGGAGTAGTCCGGTAACACGACCCCTTTAGTAAAGTCCAAAAACCGGACTTAAAGGAGTAGAAATTTTACCTCCCTTATAGTCATTAAAAGAGGGACCTAACGACACTACTAGGCTAGTGTTAAGTACACTACATAAATCTCGGTCCGGACATGTCTCTTTTACTCTCAGTGATTATTCTAAAAATAAAATAAATAAAAATCTTTATAAATAAGTAAACCGACACGACCCAGAATCAACGTCGTACACCCTAGAAATCAACATCTTACTCCCTAGAAATCTAAGTCGTACTCTTGAGATTCAACGTCGTATACCCTGGATCAGGGGACTGGGTCCCCAACTTGGGACCGGGGAACGTAGTCCTCATGTCAGAGAGTCGGAGACCTGGTGTTCCCTTCAGGGGTATACCAAAAATTTATGTCTTCAACTAATATTGATAAAAACTAGACACTATAAGTATATATCCTAAATTCAAATACAGTGAAGGAGTCAGTCCTTACGTGGAGGATGAATTTTAGAACAATACTTTTTTATTCTGTGACCCACTTTTTATAATTTGTGTGTATGTGTAAACAAAAGAAAAAGACTTTTTTTTTAAGAGAAAATGACATAAAATTCAAGGTAATGGATATAAAAGTGTAGCTATTTAGAGAAACACTAGTCTTGACTCTTTTGGTACAGAAGGGTGAAGGGTTCTACTTCGTATAAACATATACTGTCAAGGGGTTCGTATCTAGAGTGAACGATAAACGAGAGTAGTAACTTGACTTAAGGATTCTTCAGGTTCTTCTTTTAACAGAAGTTGGTGACATTAATAAAGATTCCCTGGTAACCTGGAAGTTACGACGAAAGTAAATATAGGTAAAACGTACAACTAGATCAACAGTATTTTCATCACATTTAATTTTGAAGGTCAGTTCTTGTGCCTTACGACGGAAAAAAGACACAAGTTTAACGTTACTAAGAGAGAATTAAGTCCTACATACCGAAAGGAAAAGACAACGACATAAAGGGGGTAAGCCCAATTTTATTTTTTCGAAGGTCAGTGAAGTCGTTGTCTACATGATACGTAACGTTTCAACTCGTCAGGACATTATTGAGAGAATTTACATTTTCTTGAAGTTTCCTGTCATCATGATACGATTAGGTTCTTCGTAATTGTCAGAGGAGGAGTGGGTAGGACTTTTCCCTTCGGAAATACGTTGGTTAATCAAATGGTATCATTTATTAGGCGACTGTAAATTTTCTTCGTAAGGATAACCTCGGACCTCAGTTATAATACAACGTACAATTTGATATTTATCCCACTTATTACCACGGTCCGGGTCAAAATTTTACGATACCTTTTATTCGCTCGAGGTAGACCCATCTTACCCACAATGGTCGGAAGATATGTGTTCACAGGCCAACGGACCGAGTCCAAGGGATATCGACGGTACCTTTGAACTACTAAGTAGAGTGAAAGGTCGTACTGAGATGGTCCATCGATTTTTTCACTCACTTACAAAGAGAACCCCTTTTTTTTTTACATCTGCTACTTTCCTTTGTTTTAAACATTGACTGAGTCCATCTAAGATACAGCAAAACTTACTCACCTTTTTTGTCCCGAAAGATATATTCTCTTAAAACGTCGGTGAACCTTGAATTTACTAAACTTCTGAAAACTATTTTAGTATAGTCCGAGGTCTAATGATATAATACCTGCTAGAACCGGAACCTCCAGACACGTGAATTACTACAAGAAGGTTTGACGTGTAGTGCACACCGTTCGGACTTCGGGTCTTATCTTTTCACTTACTACTGTGTCTTAGAGATACACCTCCTTTGCAGAGTTCGGGTGTCTGACCCCATTCCGTCTTTGGTCCCCGAGTTAAATTCCGGAGTAATTTCTCCCTCACTCCTCTCCCTATCTTTTTCTCTTGGTCATAAAAATCCCGAGTGGATCCACCTCGGTTTCTTCGTCGACGGAAAGGTCTTATATACTCCCCGGGTCTCGACGAGTGAACGGAGTAAAGACTTTAAGGTTTGCATTCTCGGTGTATAAGTTTAACAGAAAGACACCTACCTGGGGTAAGGACACACACTGTGTATAAGAAGGTAAGTCGAGTACCTAAGTTGTAGAGGTAATTTTTTTAAAAAAAAAACAAATAAATGAAAATAACTTCCTATTAACGAAATGTCATAACACAACCAAAGACGGTATGTAGGTATACTTAGTCGGTACCCATATGTATAAGGAGAGGGAGAACTTGAAGGAAGGGTGGGGTAGACTGGGGAGATCCAATAGTGTCTCGGGGACAAACTCGAGGTACTCAATATACCGTTTAAGGGTGACCAATAGATAAAATGTATACCATTATACAAAGGTACGACGAGAAAGATAAACAGGGTGGAAGAGGAAGGAGGGGCGGTGGGGACATAGGGGACACGAGACAAAGACGTAGAGGTAAGAATAGGACGTCTATCCAAGTAGTCATGGAAAGATCTAAGGTATATATACGTAATCATATGCTATAAACAAAAAGAGAAAGATTGAAGTGACATATTTATCCGAGATCCAAGTAGGTGGAGTAATCTTTACTGAGTTTATACAAGGAAAAATACCGACTCATCATAAACCTCTTCCGTTACCGTGGGGTGAGGTCATGAGAACGGACCTTTTAGGGTACCTACCTCCTCGGACCACCCGACGGCAGGTACCCCAGCGTTTCTCAGTCTGTGCTGACTCGCTGAAGTGAAAGTGCAAAGTGAAAGTACGTAACCTCTTCCTTACCGTTGGGTGAGGTCACAAGAACGGACCTCTTAGGGTCCCTGCCCCCTCGGACCACCCGACGGCAGAGACCCCAGCGTGTCTCAGCCTGCGCTGACTTCGCTGAATCGTCGTCGTCGTCATAAGGTACCTGTACTCAAACTCGTTTGAGGTCCTCTATCACTTCCTGTCCCCTTGGACCGTACGACGTGTGTCAGGTGCCCCAGCGTTTCTCACCCTGTACTGAATCGTTGACTCGTTGTTGTACGGGGGACCCGACTCCGGTGGGGGTTCAGACAACGAAGGGAGTGCAATCTGGAGGACCACACACTCTTCCGACTCACACCAGTCGAAATCCCGGACCACCGTCCTACGGGAACCAGTAGGGACGTGACCCGTCTCGTACAGACGACGTGTGACACCAATGGAGGAACGTAATCCTCGGAAACCCCCGTCCCTACCTCAAGTGTGTGGGTCTCTTGGGAGACTAGTCTCCTAGTCCGAAATTAAGAGACTTCCATAGAACCCTGCATCGTAGAGAGACTCCAATTACCACCACCGATAAATTTATCAAGGTAAAGACAAAACCAAGAACACCAGATTAATGTAGACGAACCCTTTCCTAAGACCCACTGAACCCACCCCACGAAGGGTTCACTACGATCACCATTTCTTGGGTAGACAGTTACGTCCTCTGTGTTCTCTGAACCCAAACTAGGGACCCAACCTTTCTAGGGGACCTCCTCCCGTACCGTTGGCTGAGGTCACAAGAACGGACCTCTTAGGGTACGTGTCTCCTCGGAGCACCCGATGTCAGGTTCCCCAGCGTTTCTCTACCTGTACTGACTTCACTAAATCGTGCGTACGTGTCCTCTCTCAAGACTCACCGGTCCTACCCGACTCTATGTCTGAAGGGGGTCCCAATAAGACGTGCACGACCAAAACTACTTACGACATGAGATGGTTCCGGTCATCGGAACTACTAACTCCGACCCTTCCGGAGAATCGTAGAGTGAGACCCTAATGGGATCAGGAGGTCGGTAAGACGAGTAGTGCCCACACGAAGGTGAGATCCGGGAGAGGACCAGTGAGGTCAGTCCTTCCTCCACTCCTACCCTCGTGGTAAGAGGACCCTTGGGACTGGGTCATTGGGAAGGGAATCCCTACCTACTACTTCCTATCGGGGAGAACGAGGTCTCCCAAGGGTCGAGTCTTACTTCGGGTCTAGAGAACGATACCAGAGGTCTCAGGACACGTGACCCCGGGGAAGCTTAGAAGGGAGGAAGTGAAGGCAACGAATGAGGTCCCGTCGGGTCGACCGACGAAACAGTCGACACCTAGGACCTACCTATATCCGCAGTAGGGCGGAGCTCCGTAGACACAAACGACAAGGAAGACGGAACCCAGTAACCGTCCGGAATGACTAAGGTCCCGAAGTAAGTTGGTAGACGAGGTTCCAGAATAGTCTCCGGTGGAATGGACTGTCTGATGGAGGGTAGAGGGACGGAACGGAGAATGTTCCATGGGGAAGGACGGAAATAAAGGAGAGGATCGAGAAGAATGACAGACTGTACACAAAAACAACAAACAAAAGACCGACACGACCTAGAACCAACACCGTACGTCCGAGGATCGTACACCCTAGATCAAGGGACCGGTCCCTACTCAGACCCAGGGTACGTAACCCTCGCGTCTCAGAGTCCGTCACCTGGTGTCCCTTTAGGGACACAACACGTAAACTATATTATCGATTCACAGAGAGAGGGGACTAGTGGGCCTATGTTTGAGGAACTTTTGTCAATGAACCATAAGGGTCTCAGATCTTATAATACACCGTGTAATCTTCCTGACAGTTTATTAAAACCTCACAAACAACTTACCCACTCCCGTCAAAAGAGTTTTTTCTTGACAGCGAAGTGACAGACAGATGGATTTGGACAAGTGTAGTCGAGTGGTGTCACTTCGGTGTGGGAACCGACCTACTACTGAGAGTGTAAATACGTCGAGAAAAGTCGGGACAAACTGAAAAACTTCGTCAGACGGGATACTTTTCTCATAATACCTGAAACCTCGGTCTCTCCAAACCGTAACTAAGACAAAGTGGTGACCCAGCGATACATTAGGACCCGTCCAGGAAAGTGAAGAGACCCGGTGTTAAAGGTAGTATCAATTCGATCCTATGATTATGGAGTGAGCACCCTAACAAGGTCCTCGTAATTCACTCTCTTGTATACACTCTAAGGGCCAGGACCGACCCCTGAGTGGTCGCGAGACATGTACAACCGAGGTAACGAGAGAAGGGCAGGGACAGTGTGACACTGAGGTGAGAGAAGGAGTAGGTGAGTAGAGGTCAGTTTAGAAACACAGGGAACGTGTGAATAGAAGTAGGAAGAGAGGTGAGGATCTTGACGACAACGGGGAGTTCCGACAGGCACCGGAACAAGAGAGAAAGACGATGACACACAGGGGACCTAATAGAGTAGGTGTGTAGACTAGGGTCGACGGTGGATCTATAACTGAAATAAGTAAATAGACCGACACGGTCCAGAATCAAAACCGTGAGTCCTAGAAGTATACGTAGATTCCCAACACAGTACACCCTAGATCAAGGGACTGGTCCCTGACTTGGGTCCGGGGGTTGTGCACCTCACATCTCAGAATCGGTGACCTGGTGGTCCCTTCAGGGATAGCTACTAAATTTTGGGAGTCCGGGGAGGGTCAGGAGGAAGGACCCGAGATTTGAGGATAAAGGACGACGGAAGACTGGTGAGGTGAGTCTACCGGTCGACCATAGAGGTCGAGTTGTACAAAATCGAGTCGATTACTTCAAGAGATGAGGGGGTTGTCGAAGAGGAGACGGAATATCTTATCATAAAAGAAGATTCGACGAGTAACCTTTAAACTCAGTGAAAAGAGAGAAGACACAAGGTATAGTAATTCTGATTATTAAGGAAAAAAGAAAAAACAAATATAAACTAACTTCAGGTCAACTAAATGTTATAACACAATCAAAGACTATATATCGTTTCACTAAGTCAATATGTATCTATATACACAAAAAAAGTATAAGAAAAGGTAAGACCAAATAATGTTCTATGACTCATATAAAGGGACACGACATGTCATTCGGGAATAAAGAGAGAAAATATATATCATCGTACCTGGATGATTAGGGGTTAAGGATTAAAATAGGGAGGGGGGTTGAACAAAGGAGAAACAATTGATATTCAAACAAAAACACTCAGACAAAACCTTTATTCAAGTAAAGAAAGTAAATAATAAATCTAAGGTGTATATTCGTTATAATATATAAACGAAAAGAAACAGACTGAATGAAGTGAATCATACTATTACAGATCCAGGTAGGTACACTGACGTTTACCGTAATAAAGTAAGAAAAAATACCGACTCATCATAAGGTAACATACTTTTTGTCTATACATATGGTGTAGTAGGAATAGGTAAATAGACAGCTACCTGTAAATCCAACGAAGGTACAGAACCGACAATTCTTATCACGACAACACTTGAGACCCCATGTGTACATAGAAGTTTAATTTCAAAAGAGGTCTATATACGGGTCCTCATTCCAACAACCTAGTCATTAAAGATTAAAGATTTATGGGGAATTTGTAAAAATAAGAGGAACGACAAGGGAATTAAGGTTGAGCTTAGTAAAGAGTGGACGAAAACAAAAGTGGACCGGAGGGAGAACTCTCATGAGAAAAGATTTGTTAGGAGGTCACACTTGAAAGATTTTACCCTTACGTTAGTACAATGTAGGTCAAATTTCGTTTTAGGAACCTGGTAATGGACAATAGAAGTCCAGTTTCCCGTTTTGAGAAGTCGTGTTATCTACTTAGAAATACTTAGTCGGTAAGAGTCGATGTGAACGTCAACAGGGTTGGGTGATGCAATGCTGTTCGGGCGGACGGAAACGGGTTTGGGAAGGGAAACGGACCTTGTGAGAGTAGAAGGGGAGCAGTTAAACTGTTTGAGGTTAATCGGAACGTCATAGTCCATACTATCAATGGAGGAGAAACTTCGAAACAACTGGAATCAGGAAGGGGATGGACTCTCATGGGAAGAACATTCTGAATAAGTGAGAGGTGATATTGAGTGACTAAAAAGAGTACGGAAGAATGTGAGTCCTTACAACGACTCCAAAAATGGAGCCTAATGGGTCGTAAATCGTCTAACGGACTGGGAGTCATTTATTACCAACTGAGACGAGTTAGGTGGACATTACGTCCTCTGGACTCAAACTAGGGACCAACCCTTCTAGAGGACCTTCTCTCGTACCGTTGGACGAGACCATAAGAACGGACCTCTTAAGACACCTGTCTCCTGAGACGGACCGTCTGGATGTCAAGTACCCCGACATCTTTCAGTCTGTGTTGACTTCACTGACTCGTGTGCGTCAGAATGCCGTCGGACCTACGCTCCCCTCAGACCTCCTCTTGCCTACGAACATATATATACCGACTCAGGGAAACGACAGGTGGACTTTGATAGCGTTGTAACAATTAACCGATATACGATAATGTTTTATTTTTCAATTTTTTATTTCCAACCCAATCACGTTATGTGACCGGGTAGGAAATAGATTTATAGATAGGTGGATAGATAGATTTAAATAAATCAAAATTTTAACTTTATATCAGTAAACTGTTAAAATACAATCAAAGTCCATACGATGTATTTCCAAACTGTAAACGTGTGTGAGTGAACAAGAAATCCCGTGACTTCACCGACTATTTAAACTGAGACGGAAAAAGGTGGGGACAGAGGGATGATAGATAAAGCACACTTGACTGAGAGTTGAACGAAACACTTCACTTTCAGTGAGTCAACACAGACCGAGAAACGCTGGGGTACCTGACATCGAGTGGTCCGAGGAGACAGGTACTCTAAGAGGTCCGTTCTTATGACTTCACCCAACGACAAGGGAAGAGGTCCCCTAGAAGGGTAGAGTCCCTAGTTTGGACCCAGAGGATGTAACGTCCTCCTAAGAAATGGTAGACTCGGTCGTCCATCGAAGTCAATAATGAAAGAATTCTTGATCGAGTCAAAAAGAGGACTTAGTGTGACCTCCCCACATGTAACCTGATCAAGTAGATATTCAAGGAGGACCTAAGACCACAATGTTAGTATGTCGTCCTCGTCTTTGACCCTCGGTGTCTCAGAACGAGGTTGAAACGGTGGTCCGTCGAACGTGTTCAGTGCATCGGAACTCGAAGTTAGAAGACATTTTACTTCTTAAAAGAAGATGTATAAACACTTCTAAGTGGTTCATGACTTTTGGAGTTTACGTTCCGTCAAAGAAATCCCAACAATGTGACGTATAAAGACGTAAAATATGGCAGAATTTTATTTCTGCCTGTGCAGCGTACCGACGGAGCAGAACGATAAAACTTAGGCCTCTCCGACATAGTTTTTAACACTCACTTCAGCACTCTTTTATTACGTCACAGGACTTTATTGGGTCTCGCAAGTCTTGTAAGGTCTTCTGAGAGACTCTCCTCACCAGATTCTTAGGGAGAAAACTTTGGACCTGTTCGACTCTACCTTAAAAGACCCCACCTCGGCATTTATGACCCGACGTGACCCAGAAGTACTTGAGACACGACCTTGTAAGACGATTACAGGAGAAGACTCTGATAACTGTCAGTGTCTACTCCTACAGAGAGGACTCTAAATCTTTAGAACCTTCGGGGGTTTCATACGAGGTTTGTATCCGAAGATCCACGAGTCACCATTTCTTAGGCGAACGGTTACGTCCTCTGTATTCTCTACACCCAAACGAGGGACGCAATCCTTCTAGGCGACCTCCTCTCGTACCGTTGGATGAGGTACGGTACCTGTACTCTTTAGGGTACCTGGTTCCTTGGATCACCTGATATCAGATACCCCAGTGTCACAGTCTATACTGATTTCGTGTATCTCGTCCGGGGTCTTAGACAGACCACATTGTCGATGTCCTTACTTACCCCACTCCGTCCTCTGGTCTCGTCCCTACCTCGGACAGACCCCTATTTGGTCAGTCAACCTTTTCTGAAACACTCGTTGACGGTACACAGTCCGGAAGACAACTCAAGACCTCTACGTTTCTGCTGATTCTTTACGGACACGAACGTCACCTTCTCCATGTCTTTCCCCAAATCGCACTCGTACCAGACGCCTTCTCCTTACGGGGTTCCTTCACACCAGGACACGAATCACCGACCTGTGGTGACTCGCGACGTCCCTAGTCCCTGTCTCCGACGGACCCAAACCCACACGCTCCTTCGGACCGGGCCCGGGGTGAGGTGAGCCACTCACAATCAGCGAGTCAACATAGGTTGAGAAACGTTGTGGTACCTGACATCGCGTGGTCCGAGGAGACAGGTACCTTAAGAGATCCGTTCTTATGACCTCACCATCGGTAAAGGAAGAGGTCTTCTAGAAGGGCTGGGTCCCTAGTTTGGACCCAGAGGACGTAACGTTCGTCTAAGAAACGGTAGACTCGGTGGTCCCTTCGGAGATGAGGTACGTCGGGGAAGGGTTATCGACACACTCACTGTCCCTAAGAAGAGAGGATAAAGATGTGACACCACCGGACTGACGAAGGGTCTCCGAGCCTTCGTCTTGGTACCCACCAAACGTTCGGTGGGTTCTTTTACCACGAGTGCGAACTCCAAGAGAAACTACGGTTTCGGAGAGAGTGAAGTTTATTGAAGGGGTCTTCAAATTTTAGTCTATGTAATTCCCAGAAGATAGGGTGGTAGGACGGGTTACGGTATGTATTCAAGGGACTATCTATGGTTGAGAGAGAGATGAACATGTAAGAGTAAGTATCCTTGAGTGACGAGGAGTCCGGTGACAAGGAAACGCTTACAACACTCCTTTATTACGTCTCAGGAATCTATTGGGTCTCGTGAGTCTTGTAAGGTCTTCTGGGAAAGTCTCCTGACCAGTTTCTTAAGGAGACAACTTTGGATAAATAACACCGACTCAATCACTTACCTTTAAACGTCGAGACGTTGAAGACAAAGATGGGGAACCTCAACCCTAGAGAGACAAGACTTGGACAGAGGGGTAGTAAAGTATGGTTCAGGGGAGTGCGATACCCGAGAACTGGGTGGTTGAAAGAAACTCTGTTAGTCTTTGTAAGCCTAAGTCCACCGTTTGGACAGACGACGGTGTCCAGGAAAGAAGGTTAGGTACAACGATTAAAACTGAGAAGGAAGAGAAAGTCGAGTCAGTAAAAGAATCCTTTCGGGAGGGATCCGGGAGACTGAACCAGTTTAGAGGATCAATGCCTGCAAGTCTTGTAACAATAGAATCTACTCCAAGAGATTTTCGTCTCGGACTCCGTCCCTACACACCCCTGAACACTAAATAACTCCCTTCCTTCCTTCGTTCTGTCTCTACCTCTCCAACAACGTGTCCTTCCACCGTGACACAAGACCGAAGTCGGACTAGATCTCTCCTCGAGGCTTCCCGCCCGGCTTGACGTCTCAGAAAGGACAGAAATCCTTCTGCACCTTCCCCGGAGGACATGAGGGATGAGGACACGCTGTTGCTGACCAACATCCGAAGTCCCACCCACTTGCAGGTTCGTAAAGGAAGGAGGTCTCTTTAGCTATCTGTTATGAGAACTCTACGACTCCGAAATCCATTTCTGAAATCCCTACCCGAGTGGATCGGGTTGTTCATTTCCGTAGGGTCTCCAGAACCACCCCATGGTTAGGAGAAGAAGTATCTTGAACGGGTTCACTTTGAATATGTACACTAACACACCAGTGTTAGACAGAGAAGGTAACCTCGTATTAGAGAAAAATCCTTCCTGGACGTAGGAACAAACGAGTATTCCAAAGACACTCGGTTCGCGTCCCGAACATCTACCAATCATAAGTCGTCCATGATCAACTCATTTATTTAACTAGTTACTTCCTGAGTTACTTCGGATGAAGGGGAAAATCTAATGTTGACAGAGAAAGTGAAGGAAAAGATAAATAGTTGGAAACCTACGAAAGGTAAGACAGGATGCTTTAGAGAAGGAAAGACCGAAGGAACTTAAGGTAACAGGTAGGATTCTTAGGATGTAGGACCACCAATTGTTCGGTCCCAAATATCTCTGTAAGAAGTTCACGAACGAGAGTTCTCACCCCTGGTCGGACGAAAACATTGTTACACATTAACAGATCTCCCAGTTCCTTTCTCTTTTTTTGTCTTCTACCTTGAATCTCGTTCCAAGGGAATCACAACGAAAGACCCATAGTCCCCTTTGTGACCACTGTATTCAGACAAAAATTTAAGAGAATCTTTCAAGGTACCGGTTGAAGGGTAACTGAAAAACGATATAGAGTCATGGAATATAATGAATCTACTTGATTCTAAAAAATTTTTAAGAACAAATAAATTAATTAACTTAGGGTGAACAACGGTACATCTAACAACTTCCGAGTCTCGGGTCTTCGCTACACTACTCTCTTCCGATTATGACCACGTTTCTTTCACAAACCTCGGATTCTCGAAAATCTTTCAACTTCCGTGACTCCAGACCCGTCTCCCAGAAATAGTTTACTATCCTTCAAGTTTCCGTGTTCCTCGGACCGAATTTAGAGAGATAACCTGCTCCTTCATCTCAAGTTTACTCTCAAGACGAAACGTCTTCCCCTAGAAGGAAGAACTAGGTCCTTCCCCTGGAAGGACTAGGTCCTTAGTTTGCGTCCAGAGGACGTAACGTCCGTCTAAGAAATGACAGACTCGGTGCTCCATTCGGTTTTAATAGCCGACCCTAGATGATTGAAACTTTGGCACAAGACCCGGGAAACTTATATCGTCACCTACTGTACCATTTCAAGGGGGAATTCCTCGTACGGTCCCACATAGACACACACACACACGTACACGTGTGCAAACACGTGTATAGGTTGGGACTATAAACGTCGAGAGATTTAGACGTGGACTTTGTACGTAAGAGTAGACCTAAAGACGTTGGAATGGAAGGTATACAGTCTTATCGTACCACAAACCTTGTTCGTCCTCAGGTCCGTACTCTTCTCGACCATAGGTAGGACACGAGACATACCGGGTCGACCCAATGGAACCCTTGATATGAAGTGGAGAGACTCGGGGTCGAAGGAGAAAATACTTTGTCCTCCCAACCTTGTTACTGGATGTCGACATCTTAAGATACCTATGTAAATGACACCTAGACTGATACACACCTAGAAGGGACATCGAGTCTACCATTTCTTAGACTGACGTTACGTCCTCTGGACCCACACTAGGGACCCAGTCCTTCTAGGAGACTTCTTCCCTTACCGTTAGGTGAAGTCATAAGAACGGACCTCTTAGGGGTACCTGTCTCCTCGGACCACCCGATGTCAAGCACCCTAGGGTTTCTCGACCTGTGCTGTCTCGCTGACTGTAACGATGACAACGACTGATACAAGACCTACGGAAGCACCACAGAGTAACCTCAAGTAAAAGAGTAAATAAAGAGACACTTAGACTACAACAGGAACTAAATATCTGTTCCTTTGACTTCGGTCTCTTCACCTCAATGAACGAATTTCAGTGAATTGTTAATCACAGTCTCAGTCCTAGGTAATCTGACCTGAGGTGTGAGTCACGAGAAACGGTAGTCGTGTCGACTGGGACGAGGTAGAACACCGGGAGCGGGGTAGAAATTTAGATAAAGAGTGGGGTGGGACACGGACGTCAGTAGTCCCTGACGTTCCACCCACCGTGACCTCCCTCGGTCTTCCATCTTCACCTCCCTTTAGTGTAGTCCTAGCCGATGTTCTGACAATCTCGGTAAGACAAAAGTCACGGACAGGGACTTCGAATAAGATACGACCATGGTCACTCAGTCTCACAGTTCCACCTTCCTCTCGGGTCCAACCTTGAGACTCGTTCACCTTTGTCCTAAAGTACATTTACTTAGACCGTGAGTCACTATCCGTGTTATCAAACTTGACGCCACGACCATTTCTGAGAACTCTCAGGGAACCTGACGTTCCTCCAGTTTGGTCAGTTAGGGTTTCCTTTAGTTGGGACTTATAAGTGACCTTCCCGACTACGACTTCGACTTCGAGGTCATGAAACCGGTGGACTACACTTCTTGACTGAGTGACCTTTTCTGGAACTGCGACCCTTTCTAACTCCCGTTTTCCTCTTCCCCGTTGTCTCCTACTCTATCAACCTACCGTAGTGACTGAGTTACCTGTACTCAAAACTCACTTGAGGTCCTCTCTCACTTTCTGTCCCTTCGACTGCACGACGTCAGGTACCCCAGCGTTTCTCAGTCTGCGTTGAATCACTGACTGGTGGTTGTTGTGTCGTTACTTCGTGTTTATCAACAACGTATTCATACTAATCCTGACCCAAAATTTCAAGTTCGATTCGTGACCAGCAAAATCTTTTTCTAAACCGGTATTATCCTTCAAAAAATGTAAGTCGAAGGAGAGTATTCAATGAGAGTACGATCGAGAGTGAAAAGTGTTGAGTGTATGAGGTGACGCAGTTGTTATAAGGGGAGACGTTTGTTGTATTTTTATTTTACTGTTAAAAGATGATGTTTTGTTTATTGGGAGGACGGTTGTTATCAACATGATAGGTGGTATGATGATGGTGAGTGCGGTTAAGATAGTCATGATCTCATCCTTAACTCCAATCCGTCTGGTTCTCGGAAGTTTCGGGATTCGTTCAGGTCAAATGAATTAAGGACTCTTCCTAGCGTTCTAGTGTAGAATTGTAGTCAACTTGGGGGTGCTTTAAAATCAATTGTCGATTTATGGGATTAGTTGACCGAAGTTAGATGAAGAGGACGCCGTTCCTTTTTTTTCCGCCCTCTTCGGGTCCGTCTTAACTTCGACGAAGAGACTTAAACGTTAAGTTGCACATTTAAGTGGTGTCCCGGACCATTTGCTCCTCAATTTGGAGACAGAAGTCTAAATGTCAGATTACGAAATGAGTCGGTAAGATGGGTACAAGTGATTGGCGACTAATAAGAGTTGGTTAGTGTTTCTATGACCATGGAATATGAATGATAAACCACGGACTCGACCGTATCCTTGTCGGGATTCGGACGATTAAGCACGACTCGATCCAGTTGGAACCTTGGGACGAACCTCTACTGGTTTAGATGTTACATCAACATTGGCGTGTACGTAAGCATTATTAAAAGAAATATCACTACGGTTAGTATTAACCTCCTAAGCCATTGACTGATCAGGGAGATTATTAACCACGAGGGCTGTATCGTAAAGGGGCTTATTTGTTATATTCGAAGACTGAGGAGGGAGGGAGAAAGGATGATGAAGACCGTAGTAGATATCAGCTTCGACCCCGCCCTTGTCCGACTTGGCACATGGGGTGAGATCGTCCATTAGATCGGGTACGTCCTTGGAGTCATCTGGATTGGTAAAAAAGAAATGTGGACCACCCACAAAGGAGTTAAAATCCTCGATAATTAAAATAATGTTGTTAATAATTATATTTCGGGGGACGTTATAGTGTTATAGTACACACAAGAACCCGTCACTAAGGAAGTCGGGTGACAGGACGTCAAAGTAATGGAGATTTTACCCGTGTTATTTGTTGAAGGACCCCAAAACCATTCTAATCTATAATAAATACATTTGTGAAACATTTGTCGTTTCACGGTCTGTTTACATACAATGGAACTACCTGTAATACGGTAGGATCAACGACCCTTATATTCTTTCTCCTGAGTACGGACCGGACATTTAACGATAAAAGAACTACGGGAACACCAACACCGACCCACCTACTGAACTCACAAGATCCTAGTCCCAGGGGTTGGAAGTCCTAGATTACGGACTACTAGACTTCACGTCGACTACATTATTATTATCTTTATTTCACGTGTTATGTACATTGCACGAACTTAGTAGGACTTTGGTAGGGGGGCGGGGGCGGGGTCAGGTACCTTTTTAACAGAAGGTGCTTAACTTACGATCACGGTTCCTTCCGACCCCTGGTGACAGAGCCATGACGTCCAGTGGATCAAAGGACGAAGAGTGGAGGGAACAAATTACGATGTGTTTCTCGCGTGACTCGACGAAATTCCCTTATTGAAGAAAAGAGGGTACGTTTTGAGGTCAGAGGATCACATCTAAAAGGATTGTCGTCTAAACAATCATTGACTCTCGGGTCATCTCTTCGTGTTGGACTCACCTACGACCACACCCGACGACTGACCCTCTCCGGGGACCCCACCGGACCGAACCCCGTCTTATCCTCGTCCCTTGGAACTCATGGAAATCGGTCCACATTCCCCACTCACACCTTCTCTACCCGGTAACCGGTGAGTATCGTTGGAGTGAAGAAGGTAATAAGTCTCTCGCGAACCAGACTCGACTCGTGTACTGGCAGTTCGAGAAAATGTGAATCCACTGTCGACACGTTTACTCAAGACACTACACTCGCCTTCACTACGACCCACGTCGAAGTCCCAACATGGGAATTTCCCTGTTCCAGAAATGAATCAGAGGAGGGGAAAGACATCCGACCTCCCAACTGTAGTATCGACCTCATTGACCCTTGAACCTGACATTTTGCCTTTGACCGACGTCTCTTACCGTCTTCCAGTTTTCTCGGTCACAAGGGTTGTGGTATCCCGGTCACACTAATCATTACTTGATGAATGGTTTGGGACAGTGTGCTCCCTCTTTATACAGGATTAAACAAATGCGGAGACAATAAAATCGTAAACGATATCATTGACAGAGAATTAGGTCACTCTTTCCCATAAGACACGGGACCATTTCTGTCTGTGGTGGTATACGGTACCCTTGGTGAACTACTCCAACATTAAAGTACCTTATTCGAGTCTACGACTGTAACTTTCCGATGAAACCGTAACGGTACACTATTAAAAAGTCCTACAACATTTGGAGACATAGACAAAGGAGTAGTCATTTTTATTATTATCTGTATTACCACAGTGAAAGAGTGCAAAATTTAACTCGGGTATCGAACCAAGTCCACGGTGTGTAACAGACCTAATGTATTTCGACTCTCCAGACTTCATTTGTATTATGTCTAATATGTAGATATTCGTAATAATAAACTAAAAAGGACGAGATTAAAGAACAAATGAAATCGATAAATACCCGGAACTGGGAGGGACTCCGAAACTTAGGGGGGTTTGTCGTCAGGGGTTGGAAAAACCGTGGTACTTGGCCGAAATACCTTCTATTAAAAAGGTGCCTGGTCCCATCCCACCCTCCACCAAAATCCTACTAAGTTTACGTAATTTAAATCACACGTGAAATGAAGACAATAATAATGTAGTCGAAGTGAAGTTTAATAATCCGTAATCTAGGGCCTCCAACCCCTGGATCAAGTTTTGACTCGTATATTATCCATGAATTACTTACACAACTTCTGTATCGAATAGAAATTCACCCTTACGACAATAGGTGTCTCACTGTAAAATAGAACTAAATTTTCAAAAAAATGACAATTATATGTATTGTTTTAACTGGTAATTCTTTTAAGTAAAATTCACATATCAAGTCACCGAAATTTAGGTAAGTGTGACACATTGGTAGTGGTGATAGGTAAAGGTCTTAAAGAGGTGGTAAGATTTATCTTTGCTTTACGGGTAATTTGTTAGTGGGGAGGAAAGAGGGGAGGAGGTTCGGGGACCCCTTGATGAGATGAAAGACAGAGATACTATAGCGGATAAAGCCACGGGGTACGTCCTCCCCAGTACGTCGTAAACAGGAAAACACGGACCAAAGAAAGTGAGTCGTATCAACAGAGTCCCAAGTAGTCACTATATCGTGTATAGTCTTAGAGTAAGGAAAAATGTCGACTCATTATAAGATAACGTCCATCTACGGTGTAACACAAAGAGGTGACTACATACGAAACCAACGAAGGTGTGTGCACCTGGTCTTATTATGACGACACTTGTACCCACACGTTCAGAATTAAACTACAACAACCAAAAAAAAAAGGCCGACACGACCCACAAGCAAGGACGAGCACCCGAAAGAAATCAGTACCGAAGAGTGACACCACCGAGGAGAACAACCCCTCGAGTCCGACGTCCACGTCCCGAAGTCACCAACCACGACACGTCCGTATACCGTAGAAGGGTCGGGTCCCTAACTTGAACACAGGGGACATAACCGTGTACCTAAGAATTGGTGACCTGGTGGTCCCTTCAGGGAATTAAACTACAATTTCGCCGTTGAACCTGAAGTGTAGACCTCACCTATGGGTACAAGGAGACCCCACCCTCTCGTGACCCTGGTCGAGGTCACAAAAACAACCTCCGAACGAACCCTATAACTATCTCAGAACACCTACGGATCTGTGTTGTAGAGTAGGGACCGTGTCGACACTCTTACAAGAGTCACACTCCGGTAGAGGAGTGAAACATACCTCCCTGAGACTCCCTATCTCTTTGGTGTCCCTCCCACTGTAATCGCACCTACCCGTGTTTTGCACAACCACGTTCACTTAGAGAGGGACAGGGAAGGCCCCATACTGTACAGGTTTGACTAGAACCGCCTGACCTATTTCGCCCACTCCCCGAGCTAAATGACTTCTCAGTCTCCAACCACAGGCTCGAACTCCAGCCGGAAGGCATAGGACCTTGTCACTCACGACGTACACAAACCAACTATTAGGAAACCACCAACCGAGCGACCACATCTTCGTCTTTGACTACTGGGACTTCGGCACACTGTCGTCTTCTTACGGACCCCTTCCGCCGGTAATGAGACCAAGGACTCTTTACGGTAGTCCTCCTAAGAGTGAATCCAGTGTCTCGAGGTTTCTGTGTTGAGGGGCCCGGACGTCCAAAATATGGTCGACGGTCGCTTAAGAGATTAGGCACAGTTGTCTCTTTCGTGACGTGTCGGGACCTCAGAGAGCACAACTAGGATCACAGACACTCTAGTCTAAGGCCCTACTACCCTAAAATTTGCAGAGACTCAGAGTCTGTCTCAGTCGACTCCTGTCTTATTCGTCCACAAGAACATACTGGAACCAAAACCCTAGACGGAGAAACCCAAAGTCAGTAAGTTATTTTTAAGTCTAGGAAAATACACAGCACCAACATTTTACACAAATAACGAACAATCTGACATATTTTCCGGATTATTCTATGTGATTTTTTTTGGTTCCTACAACCGGATAATCCTTTTTTTCCTGAGTTAAAAGTAAAAAAACCAATTGACATCTTTATGTTCTCAAATACCTTGTAATATCGAGGTTTGGGTCACGGACCCGACGTCAAAACAAAACGAACGACCCAAAGATTTTTTAATTAATCGAGAAAAAGAAAAATTTTAATATCAAATACATGTCATAATACATTCAATTGTCCTCATGTCATACCACTAAGTGTTAAAAATTTCCAATATGAGGTAAATATCAATAATATTTTATAACCAATATAAGTGGTACAACACGCTATACAGGAACATCAAATAAAACATGGATTACCAAACATGGGGAATTAGGGAATGAGGATGTAACGGGGGGGGTTAACGGAGAAAGTATAAAGAGAAAAAAATTTCTTTTTTTTTAATAAACCGACGTAGACCAGAATGAACGTCGTACCCGAAGAGAGATCAACACCGCACGTCCGAATCAACGGAACACCGTATACCCTAGAATCAAGGGGTTGGTCCCAAGTTTGGGTGTAGGGGACGTAACCTTTTGCCTAAGAATTTGTAACCTGGTGTTCCTTTTAGGGGTGGGGTGAGGTCTGGAGAAAAAATCAACGTTTTCTTTATACACGTATAACGGAATCGGATCCTTTGTTCTCGAATTTCTTTTCGAATTCACGGAGACCAAGGAACCCTCCATGTTACGGTTCCACCGGCCTTACTCCCTTAGCCTAACACTCGGACCCTCCTTACCCCTCGTCTATAATCCGTCAGACAATGATGACTATCTTTGTCTTCCACCGATGACGAAGTGTCTGCCCAGATAGGTCAAAGAGTCGGGGTTCACCATCGAGACCTACTCTACACGTCTTTGTCGTGTTGGACCTCGTCAGGGAACCCCCTACTTACTCCTTATTTACATAAACAACTGAGAAAGGGAAAAGGACAGGAAGGTGTGCCACTTCAAGTGGAAGTCCTATGATAAAGAGAAGTAAGGGTCCCAACGAAGGGAGACTGGGGAATCGTCAACGTCTCTTCACTCTGGAGTCCCACACCATGAAGTAGACTTCACCACTCCCCTCGGTCACTACGACCGGGAAATGAAGTAGACCCCTTGGTCACACAGTGTTCCCGTCGTCCACTCACCCCGTTCGTGGTCTCTAGACCCTCTCTCTACTTCGACCTCCTAAGGTCCGTCCGGGATGCTACACAGTTATGTCTGTGCCATTTGTGGTTTCGCTATGATTTCTCCTCTCTTTATTTAAAGGGAAGGTAACGTCTGGAAGTTCAGTGACAGACATCAAACGGTGTTGTAGGACACACATGTTGGAAGTAGACACAACTACTCTAACATAGTCTTATTCTAAAACGACGAATGTCGTTTGGAAGGTTTATGTACCGAATTCCCTCTATCTCCAAATAACAAGAAACAGAATATTTGAAGTCTCCTTCGACTCTTCCATCCTCCTTCCGTCTACTCGTCACCAAAGGATCACTCGTGAGACGGGGTACACAAATCGTACCGAAGACAGGAGTCTTGACGAAATGTAAAAGTTTTATCAATGACCTCGAGGTCGACAAAGGTCCGATGTTCCTTTTTTCTTTCTTGTTTTTCTACACGAAAGGATCGTCTGACTTGGAGTAAATTCGTCAAAATAGTCTCCGGGACGGAAGTCTATTCGTGACACTTTTATTATGTCTATTGTGACACATAGTAATTGGAAATACTGAAGGAGGTTGAACTACAATTTTACCATAGGATAGTTAAATTTAAAATAAGTAACAATGTAATTGAAAAATTTACTATCACATTTACCAGTAAAGATGGATAAAGGAACAGGATTTCATCAAATCTAGTATTTATGGTACTTACCCATAAACATATTGAGAATTCTAAGTCTTTCTTTCTAAATGTAAAAGTTTTTTGTTTCTAAATGTAAAAGTTAAACGTTAGGTAAGATCACCTAATTTTTTAAAATGTACAATTTTTTTATTGTCGAAATGACTATATATTAAGTATATACTGTTTTAAGTGAAGAAATTTCACATGTTAAGTCACCTAAAATCATATCAACGTCTTAACACGTTGGTGGAGACTAGATTATAGTCTAAAAGAGGTAGGGGTTTTCTTAGGGACCTGGGAATACCTGTGATCCCCTCTTTCCCCTCCACCCTATTTAATCCTTTAACCCTAACCGTATATGTGTGATAACTATGATACATATTTTATTTATTGAGTACTCTTGGATGACAGATCGTGTTCCTTGAGTCACGAGACACCACTGGATTTGCCCTTCCTTTAAGTTTTTTCTCCCCTATACATATATGGATATCGACTAAGTGGAGGGACAAGTCGTCTTTGATTGTGTTGTAACACTTCGTTGAGATCAGGTCTTTTTTAATTTTACTTTTTTCCTTGGGACCTGGGGAATTGTCAGTGAGGAGTGAGGAATGGTGGGTGTCAGAAGTAGATAAACCAAAGACATCTAACCAGATAAACAGATAAGACCTGTGAACCACATTCACCTTATTATGTCGTACACCCGAAAACACTGAACCATGAAAGTGGTCCGTATTTACAAAAGTTTCAAGTGGGTACTACCTCATACGAAGTACGAAATAAAAAACATTTTATATGTATTATGAATAGTAAAATTAGTAAACATGTACATGTCAAACCATAATTTATGTAAGTATCGTATAAATTACGCGAGTGATGATAGATATGGCATTTGAAAAGGTAGTAGGGGTTACAGTCAAGACATCGACAATTTGTCATTGAGGATAAAAAAAAAAAATGGAGGGGGTCGTCGACCATTGGAGGCAAGATGAAAGACAAAGACACTTAACGAATAAAATCCATGGGGTATATTTATCTTAGTACGACATCAACTGGAAAAGACAGATAAAGTGATTCGTTCTAAAAAGTTTCAAGTAGGAAGTAAAATTTTACATAAATAAAAATTAATTTTCGATTAACGAAATGTTATAACACAACCAAAGACGGTATGTAGTTGTACTTAGTCGGTATCCATATGGATACAGGGGAGGAAGAACTTGGAGAGAGGGTGGGGTGTTACAGTCGGAAAACGTCGTATATAGTTTTAAGAAAAGGAAAGACACCGACTTATCATGGGGAACACACATATATTGTGTCAAACAAACAGGTACTTAGACAACAAGCTGTGACTCTAACAAAGTGGAAGACCGATAACACTTATCACGACAATACTTGTAACCAAATTTCTACAGACAAACGCAAGGACGTCAGCTAGGAAGGTCTATATAGGGATCCTCACCTCAATAGTCCATCAAGATACGAACTGAAAGAATCTGTCGTGTTTGACAAAAGGTGTCACCGGTGTGGTAAAATATAAGGGTATTCGTCAAGTGCTTCCAAAATTGGAAAGATGTAAGAGTGGTTGCAAACAATAAAAGGTAATTTTTTAATGTCGGTAAGATCATTCGTCTCCACACTTAACTCCACACATAAAAGGATTACTGAATTACTAAACTCATAGAAAAGTACACGAATAACCAGTGAACCCATAGAAGAAACTTCTTCACAAGTCTAGACAACGTGTAAAAATTTAACCCAATAAACAAAAAATTGACAACTCAACATTGACAAGAAATGGAAACATCTATCTTCAGAAAACGTTCGACATACTAAACGTTTATAAAAGAGGGTAAGACAAAAAAAGATTGAAAGAGTTAACCACAGGAACTTCTTAATTTCAAAATTTAAAACTACTTCAGGTTCAATAAAAAAGAAAACAACGAACACGATAGTATAAATTCTTTGGTAACTGACGAAGTAGATTCTAGTAATTTTAAATAATACAAAATAAGGTTTTTAAATATCAAAAACCAGAATATAATTCAGAGATTAAGTAAAACTCATTTAAAAATATATACTACACTCCAACCCCATTTTGTAAAATTTTTTCGTAAAAATATTTTGTTCTTCAAAAAGTAATGTGCATTTACCATATATAGAAGAAAATCAAAATCGAGTAGAAGGAAGTTGTCTCTCAAGAAGTAAGTGTAAAAGTTCATTATAAATAACTCGTTGACGAAACACAGTCCGGGGTCATATCTTCTTACGTTTCCCCTTATTCCTGATCAGAGATAAAGGTTACTTCATTTCACCTCTTCCTTGTGTCTGCTCCGTTGGTTGTCAATCACCTACGCTACCGTTGTCTTCCCCGTAAACTAAGTAGGACTCTTCTAAGTCCCGTACAAAGAAACTTCTTTATTACTGACTGCACTCGTAGCTTCTTGCTCCAGTTCAAACAGTCCACCTGTTGACGGTCCCTCTCTCTACTGTAAGGTCCACCTTAGTTTCACGCATTCAGTACCGCCGGTACTCCTTGACACTATACACACATCCGTACTTGTACTCGAGTAATAATGCACTTCGTGACATAATCCGTAGACACAATGTTAAGACCGTCGCTTATTTGTTTCCACTCATCTGAAAACGGTAATATGTCGATACTCACCGAGTTGATTTAGCCTCTGTTGCCTACCACTTCGTTCTCCATCTAAGTTCCTTATAAAGTCTTACAATTTAATTACACTCAACTACCACCTACTCCAAACCGGTTAGTTACTTTTCCTTTCTCTCCAGGTCCTAATATCGAAACCCCTTGGACCCCCTACACGTCCCACATCAATTAAGTGACTTTACTACTTAAATCAATCCCTGGATTTATACCAAATATTTGCAGATGTAAAAACTCGAAGGGGCCTCCACAATCACCATTTCTTAGACGGACGGTTACGTCCTCTGCATACTCTATGCCCAAACCTTTCTAGGGGACCTCTTCCCTTACCGTTGGGTGAGGTTATAAGAACGAACCTCTTAGGACACCTAGCTCCTCGGATGGTCCGATGTCAGGTATCCCGACGTTTCTAAACCTGTGCTGATGTCGTTGAATTGTACGTACATGATGTAAAACTTCATTTGAACCTAGTCCAAGTTTTGAAAGTCTTGTTTCTTCGAATACACAAGATGAGGAGGATGTTTCGGGATAAGTTAAAGAAGGTAAACTCGAGAACTTATTCCTCAAAGGATATGATAAAGAATACGAGTGTGCAACGACCTAGGGTGAACACACACAAGGAAAGGAAAGAAGGGAGGGAGACAGAAAGGGATTAAGGGAAGTCAAACAACAACAAGTCAGTGATTGAGGATAGACTGAGAAATGTTGGGGTACCTGACGTTGTGTGGTCCGAAGGGACAAGAAGTGATAGAAGACCTCAAACGAATTTGGGCACAGGTAACTCAGCTACTACGGTAGGTTGGTAGAGGAAGAGGAGGACGACAGGGGAAGAAGAGGACGGGAGTCAGAAAAGGTCGTAGTCCCAGAAAAGGTCAAACAGTCGAAAAACGTAATCCACCGGCATTCACAACCTCGAAGTCGTAGTCAGGAAGGTTACTTATAAGTCCCCATTAAAGGAAATCCTAACTGACCAAACTAGAGGAACGTCAGGTTCCCTGAGGGTCATCAGAAGAGGTCGTGGTGTCAAGCTTTCGTAGTTTAAACACGATAACGTTACCCCTTCCTTTCTTTTTTCCGTCTTTAAGGGTCGTGACGAAGAAACGAGGGACCCAACACCAAGGAGACAAACAACCGATCGAGTGGTCTAGGGTCACCTATGTTTCCTTAAACGAAAGGACGACCAAGGGAACCAATCTCGCGACGTACCTTGTCCGTCTACGGAGTATTCCTCCTTTTCGACAACAAACTTATCCTTTACGCCTATTAACCGTACGAAGGAAGTAGACGGTTGCGACGGGACTTTTGTTCGGAAGTCTCTCGCGTCGAGAAGGCGTCACGTCGACACCGAGGGTCGTGCGTCTCAGACAAGAAACCCTTGATCTTTGTGTAACTAGTCTCGACATTCTCGATTACCGATTTTTGTCAGATTAACGTATACAGTAGACTGTCAAGGGAGTCACCCCGACAGTACCACTACTAGCTCCAAAAACGACGACAAAAACGAAAGACACTGGGGTCAAAAGTTACCGTTCTAATGTCCGGGGACCCAAAGTAGGAGTCCGGGTCCATTGGGTCCCCTCGTCCTCTCAGTCCCGTACAGTCAGAGTACGTTCGACTACGGTCCCCTTCCCTTAAATTAAAACATAAAAGGTGTCGTGAATCGTCGTAAGAAAGTCCTCTTCTCCATCAAGTGCGGTGAGTGGGTTCACAAAAGACCCTCTCCTTGACTGGGGGAGAAAAGGCCGAGTGGGAGTCCACTCGAACGCCCCGAACCTTGTCCGGTAACCCGCTGGTGAAAGGGTCCTTGAGATCTCTCTCACCTGTGTCCTGACGGAAGAGGAACCACAAATCCCTCCTGACTCCCTGGCCGACTACTCCCCTCTCGGACGGAATGGAAACCCGGACCCTGTTTGTGTAACATATCAACGGGTCCTCGGACTCCCCGAAGGATCCTCCGAGTCACATTTCTTAGGCGGACGGTCACGTCCTCTCCGCCCAAGTAGGGACCCAACCCTGACAGGGGACCTCCTCCTTTACCGTTGGGTGAGGTCATAGGAACGGACCCTTTAGGGTACCTACCTCCTCGGACCTCCCGATGTCAAGCACTCCAACGCTTCTCTGTGCTGACTCGCTGTCGTGTCGGAGAGCCATATCCAGACAACGGGCTCGTTTGTTGTGACCTCTCCGAACCCATAATATCTCGGTCCAACGTCTATTACAGTAACTCCGACTTTCATCGAATAGATTTGACTCGGTCCGTCTTAAGGTCAGGCCTAAACCCGGGTCTCGGGTATGACCAGTGGACCTTGTCGAGACGAGGTATCTCTCTTTCCGGTCACGTCGTCCAAACATATTGGGTCGGCCACAGCGACGGAAGTTCCTCAATGGTAGACCGACGAAATCGCACCCTTCAGCCGGAAACCTCGTGTTCGACGGAGTCCCGACACCACGATCACCCGGCACCTCCTCGGTTGGGACTCTCTCCGACACCACTACCCCCCGAAGAACCTCCTTCGACTGGAGTGACACCTGAACCGACTTTTCTCCCTTAAGGTCCTACCACCCACGACACTCCACTACGGACCTTGGGAAAAATCCTTACTCCCTGAATGAGAGAGTTAGCAACCCACACGATATACTTCTACCGGGAGTCAACTGCGGGCGATCGCTGACGGGGTCGACTTCTCCTGACATAGTGAGTGACTGAGTGCGCGGGTAGAGGAAGATCCCCTTCAGGTCCGGGTCACTGACTGGTACCGACTCACTATCCGGACCAGCAAAAGGGGTTGAACCCTGTTGAGCCTTCCCATCAAGTCGGGAGTTCAAGAGGCATCCCAGCCGCCTCGAGGAAGAACCCCGATGTCGTCTCGAGTCAGAAAGGGAGAGGACGAGGGTAAGAGGAACAAAAAGGGGTTCACTAAACGGAGGTAACCAAAGAACCTCTTGGAGTGGACACTGTAGACCAAAGTCTACTATTTAGTATCGAGACTAACGTCGACTCAGATGTGCTAAGTCTGGTAAGGGACCTACAACATACCACTCTCCCGTCTCTAGTCACACCTTACCCCTACCTAATCAATCATCGGGGACCACCATGATCATCATTTCTTGGACGGACGATTACATTTTTTACATTCTCTGTGTCCAAACTAGGGACCCAACCTTTCTAGGGACCTCGTCCCGTACCGTTGGGTGGGGTCATAAGAACAGACCTCTTAGGGTACCTGTCTCCTCGGACTACCCAATGTCAGGTACGCCAACGTTTCTCAGCCTGTACTGACTTTACTGATTTGTGTGTGTGTGCTCAGGTGGTCACATACGAAAATGTCCTGAACCCAGACAGGGGACGGTGGTGGAACATTGATGGGGGAATTTTAAGAACAGACCCTCCTTGTACAAGAAATTACGTCCAACCCAGTCTCGACTCACACATACACATGAACATACCCCCACACCACCCCGTCACCGACCGTCACCACGGGTCTCTCCACCTCCTTCGTGGTAGAAGATTTACGGAAACACCGACGGACCTCTCTCTCGTCTCGTACCTCTCCGTTCAACCCTCCGTGATCGACTCTTGCTCCAGGTGGTGACTCACTCTTCCCCTTAATTCAAACCCTTCCTGTGAATTCATCAGAGTCACAAAGATTGGACGTGGGTGAAAACTACCTACATCTCTGTGGAACAAATTTTCCTAGTGAACACACACACACGTCCTGTGTCTCGGGTTCCGGACGTTTAGAGGTTCGTCCCTTCAAGGTAATCCTGACTAAAAGACATCAATCCTACTACTTTCGTCGAAACACGTATGTTTTAAGATTAAACATTTTGACTCTGAGGGGTAACCTTCACGACAGAATCGTAACTCGTGTCATCGGACTCCGACACAGCTAGGTTACGATCTTGTAGATAAACCGTCGAGGGTTACACGTGTGGTCATTGTCCTCCCACGTGTGGACTGTTTTAGAGACCCGACGGAGTAAAAGGACACTGGGATATGTGTGTGTGTGCATGTGTGTGCATATCTGTGACCGAACAGATATCGGCATGTGTGTGAGTATACGTGTGTGAGTCAGAGGTCACTTAAAAGACCCCCGAGAGGATCTACTTAAGAGTACCTTAACAGGTCAACCTTATAATTCTGGGTCTTCCCTTGACCGAGGGTGGCACCCCGACATGGGAGGAGACTGTTACGAAGACTGGGCTCTTGGAACTTAGACTTTCCCAAACTAGACCGGGGTACTTGCGTACTCCCGGATAAAGGGACAAAGAAGATCAGAAATTCCGTCGTTTCCTCAACCACATGTAAGAATTTCCTCCAGTGTCCGAGTCTCGTTTCAGACTCTTTCGTAACCGAAGCACAGAGACCGTTCTCGATCGTCACCGTTATCTGTCCCGTCCAACACCCGTCTCTCTGGCCAAACCTATGAGACACTAGGTAGATTGGTTGGTCACCAGTGCTCCTCGGCTCGACCACCGACACCCTGACCCTTTCTCCCCTAGTAGACTCTGTGTCCCACACACCCGCCGTCATCACCCCGGTCGTCTGTCTTCAGGCCCCAGTCGGGGCCCCCTTCCTACCGACTATTTCGGTGCTTTTCCTTGATCCTTTAGTCAAGAATGTTTGGATACTCTGTCCGAAGTTTTTATCTAGACCAAAGTTTAAGATCGAGACAACGATATTATGTTCGGCACACCCTCGGTAACGTATCTGTTCAGTGGAGAACCTTTGACTAAACAGAAAATCATTTCCTTACCAAAGAAATTTTTTGTACATAAATGTATAAATTGAGCGATCGATTGACACGGTCCAAAATCGATGTCGTACACTCTAGAAACTAGAAGTAACATCGTATGTCCTAGAAATTGACACCGTACACCCTAGATCGAGAGACTGACCATTACCTTGGACCCGGGGGACGTAGCCACCGAACCTCAGAATCGGTGACCTGGTGGTCCCTTCAGGGACAACAAAAAGTTATCATTTTAGATCCTATTGTTATTATTGAAGTATCTCGAAAAAAAAAAAACGTTTCTTATGTAATTCACTCTTTTATAGTCCTTCGTAAATGCCATCCAGTCGTGTGTAGTGTGAGCCTACCCTGACTGACTTATCCTAGACTAATCGTGTTAACTACGGTAACATCACCCCTCTGTAGAAAGTCTCCTGTCAGAATCAACTCGACGAGTCCCTTCCCTACTGAGTCCCTCCTGAGTTCCCAAATGTTGTCTCAAAGAAGTCCGGAAACTACAAATGCTTCAAGTTGAAAGGGTTCGTGTCTCTACTTGACTAAATCCTTTGTCAAAGAATAAAACGTCTCAACTATGTTTAATGTTCGTACTTATTACAACTATTAGAGAACGTATGCATGTATCAAGTCAAGTCAACGAGTCAACACAGGCTGAGAAACGCTGGGGTACTTGTGTGGTCCGGAGGGACAGGTAGTGGTTGAGGGCCTCAGGTGGGTTTGGGTACAGGTAACTCAACCACTACGGTAGGTTGGTAGAGTAGGAGACAACAGGGGAAGAAGAGGACGGGAGTTAGAAAGGGTCGTAGTCCCAGAAAAGTTTACTCAGTCGAGAAGTGTAGTCCACCGGTTTCATAACTTCAAAGTCGAAGTTGTAGTCAGGATGGTTACTTGTGGGTCCTGACTAAAGGAAATCCTACCTGACCAACCTAGAGGAACGTCAGGTTCCCTGAGAGTTCTCNGGACAGGTAGTGGTTGAGGGCCTCAGGTGGGTTTGGGTACAGGTAACTCAACCACTACGGTAGGTTGGTAGAGTAGGAGACAACAGGGGAAGAAGAGGACGGGAGTTAGAAAGGGTCGTAGTCCCAGAAAAGTTTACTCAGTCGAGAAGTGTAGTCCACCGGTTTCATAACTTCAAAGTCGAAGTTGTAGTCAGGATGGTTACTTGTGGGTCCTGACTAAAGGAAATCCTACCTGACCAACCTAGAGGAACGTCAGGTTCCCTGAGAGTTCTCAGAAGAGGTTGTGGTGCCAAGTTTTCGTTGTTAAGAAGCCGCGAGTCGAAAGAAATATCAGGTCAAGAGTGTGGGTATGTGTTGGTGACCTTTTTGGTATCGGAACTGATCTGCCCGGAAACAACTGTTTCATTACAGAGACGAAAAATTATACGATAGATCCAACCAGTATTGAAAGGAATGAATGTATTCAAACGTTAATAAAATAATGGTAATATTCTTATCGGCTCTAAAGGTAAGTCGATAAATAACTCCATAGTAACTGTGTATTGTAATCAAAGTCCACATGTTACAGTACTAAACTATAAATAGACTTGACACCTTAGTAGTGGCGTTACACAGATCAATCGTAAGTAGTGGCAATTATCAAGGTAGGAAAAAAGAAGACTCTTGAAAATTCTAAATGAGGAATGTTGAAAGTTTATATACTCTGTCATAAGAATTGACACAAGTGGTACGACATGTATTATCAGGGATACTGACTGACTGAAACATTGACCTTTAAATACGAAAAACTGGGAGAAGTGAGTAAAACGGGTGAGAAGGGAGACGGGGGGTGTAGACCGTTGGTGGATAGACTAGATAAAGATACTCCAAAAAGAAACAGAAATTCTAAGGTGTATATTCACTCTCGTAAACCATAAACAGAAACTGAATAAAGGGACTCGTATTACGGGAATTCGAGATAGGTACACCAACGTTTATCACTCTAAAGTAAGAAAAGATACCTACTTATTATAAGGTGACACACGTATACATATATCTATGGTGTAAAGAAATAGGTAAGTAGGTAACCATCTGTGAACTAAAGGTACAGAACCGATAATATTTGTTACGATACGAATTGAATTCCTATGTATATAGAAGAACTTAATCACAAAAACAAAAGAAACTTATTTATGGATCTTCACCTTAACAACCTAGTATACCAATTCTAAATGAGGAGTGTTGAAAGTTTATATACTCTGTCATGGGACGAATAAATTGAGTGTACGTCTCATGTAGTACTCTTTGCGACCCGACCTTCTTTGTGTTCGATCTTAGTTCTAACGGCCCTCTTTATAGTTTTTGGAGTCTATACGTCTACTGTGGTGGGAATACCGTCTTTCACTTCTCCTTGAGTTTTCGGAGAACTTCTTTCACTTTCACCCCTCACTTTTTCCACCGAATTTCGAGTTGTGAGTCTTTTACTTCTAGTACCGTAGACCAGGGTAGTGAAGTACCCTTTATCTACCCCTTTGTCACCTTTGTCACAGTCTGAAATAAAAAAACCCGAGGTTTTAGTGACGTCTACCACTAACGTCGGTACTGTAATTTTCTGTGAATGAGGAACCTTCCTTTCAATACTGGTTGGGTCTATCGTATAAGTTTTCGTCTCTGTAATCAAACGATTGTTTCCAGGCAGATCAGTTCCGATACCAAAAAGGAGACCAGTACATACCTACACTCTCAACCTGACACTTCTTTCGACTCACCGCGGTTCTTAACTACGAAAACTTGACACCACAACCTCTTCTGAGAACTCTCAGGGAACCTGACGTTCCTCTAGGTTGGTCAGGTAAGACTTCCTCTGGTCAGGACCCACAAGAAACCATCCTTACTACGATTTCGACTTCGAGGTCATGAAACCGGTGGAGTATGCTTCTCAACTGAGTAACCCTTTCTGAGACTACGACTCTCCCTAACCCCCGTCCTCCTCTTCCCCTACTGTCTCCTACTCTACCGACCTACCGTAGTGACTGAGCTACCTACACTTAGACTCACTTAAGACCCTCAACCACTACCTGTCCCTCCGGACCGCACGACGCTAAGTACCCCAACGTTTCTCAGCCTGCACTGACTCGTTGACCTAACTTGACTAAGAATTGATATCAGTAGTACAACATGTATTATCAGGGGTACTGAATAAATGAAATATTGACCTTTAAACACGAAAAACTGGGGGAAGGGAGTAAAACGGGTGAGAAGTGAGGAGATAAGAAACCTTTTCAAACTCTTTCTAACTATAATTAGAAAGAGACTTCCAAACTATCTTAAGGGAACACTTCGACAGACAAGGACCTGAAAACAAACAACTTTTCAAAAAGTAATGTCTAAGTTAGAGTAATGATTATTAGTCATATTAGTTTTAAAACTTGACATGCACTAAGACAGAACCATCCAACATAAAAGATCCTTAAATAGGTAAAGAAGATCCCACAGTTTAAACAACCGCACACTAAAAGTATCAACCGTGTATTTAAAGTAGGAAACATAAAGACACCATAGTCAGTTAGAGAAGAAAATAAAGACTAAAATTCAGGAGAAAGAACCACTCAAATCGATTTCGAAACAGTTGAAATAGAAAAGTATATACAGTCCGACTTTAATAAAAAACAATGGTAAATTATCATTGACTCAAAAAAAAATTACCCTTAATTTACTATTACTTTTGAATAACAAATGAATTGATCTTTCAAGTTGTTATAATAATTCCTAGGTTCTTTAACAACCCAAAAACAAGAATTTGAACTACAAAGTGCAAATATTATACCAACGGTATCGTATTTCGTAGTGTAGATGTAAGTTCCGACTTGTTTTCCCGTACAACGTCGTGGTGACTCAAGACACGAAAAATAGAAAATAGTAATAATAAAAAATTAGTCCCTTCGTTCGTAAACGGTCTTTTAAGTCTCAAAGTAACCGGTCTTAATCTAGTGTACCAGTGGAGGTCCCTAATTTTTTCTGGTTTTTTCGTTTTTAAACCGCTTCTCCTCGTTCTAACGGACTATTAGTGAGGGATGTGATCTCCCCTCTAAAAATTCGTCGACTCTAAAACCTTATTCTAAAAACCGTTGATTTTTAAGACCAAATAGGTCACTTAATAGTAAATTGACATCTAGCCATCTATCAGACAGAGTAACAATTCATCCATCAGAGGGACAACAGATACCGTATTCTCTTTAGTTTCTATAAAAAAACGGAAAAACCAAAGGATCCCGGATGTCTTCGAATTTAAGGAAAAGAAAAGTAAAAAAAAAAAATTTAAAGTTATTTATCATCTAGAGAAATCCATTACTGATTTTTACTGACCACCTGAAGTTACCATCTGAAACAACAACGTAAAATTTAATAGACTCACGTTGTCGCCCGAGTCAACGTGTCCTTCGACCTTGTTGTCCTTCCTCCTGTTTCTTCGGTTAAGGTGGAGCACGTCCTTCCCCGAACACGTCATCACTAATCGTCGACGGGGAAATGACGGAAGCCCGGACTACCGTTTCGGATCCGAGGAGGAACATTTCTTTTGGAAAGAACTGGGAAGTACCTTCTGTTGAATTCGTGAGTCTCTATCAATGTCATCAAATAGTTCAAGGAACAATATTTTACTTAAATTTTTGACACGTAAACTACACTATAAATCCCTGGAGTCTGAGTCACTATTTTGTTCAATAATCTCATTAAAGTTTGTGGAGACATAATTTTTTTTTGTGGTTAACCACTTTACTTACTGTTCTATCGATAAAAAAACTTCTTTCCTTTTAAAGTGCATAGAGTTTTTTAGACTTCTACCTATCACCCCTATGTACATGTCACACTTACATGAATTACGTTGATTTGACATATGAATTTTTACCGATTTTACCATTTAAATATATGTATAAAACGACGTTATTTTTTAGAGTTACATCAAAACAACTCCCTGGACGACATTACTCATCCATCTTATTAAACATTCACATACACACAACGAGTCAGCACACGTTGAGGAACGCTGGGGTACCTGACATTAGGTGGTCCGAGAAGACAGGTACTTTAAGAGGTCCGTTCTTATGACCTCACCCATCGGTAAGGGAAGAGGTCCCCTAGGAGGACTGGGTCCTTAGTTTGGACGTAGAGAGTGTATCACCCGTCTAACAAACGGTAGACTCGGTGGTCCTTTCGGGACTTATTATTAGACATTTCTCTTCTCGTTTATGAACGTATAATCACCCACAGAAGAGAAATGTGAGTCACACATTGAACTAATGTTTCACAAGAGAACGTGAAACCTGGACATATGGGTTATGGCAGGAGAGGTAACCCGGATAGAATGGTTGTAGAGTCCAGAGTTTGGCTTAAGTCACAGAAGTCAAGTGGACACGTGTAGACAAGGAGGAGGGAGGAAGAGACAAAATCAATCCCGGGGATTGTTCATGGGTCAACGAGACAGAACTTTGGACCCACAGTAAGAAACAACAGAAAAAAACCATCTTTAAACGATTCCCTTATAAATAATTCCTGTATTAAGGTGAAAACAGGTAAAGATAAGATGATATGGTGATAAAAAAGAGTCAAAATATAGTAAAATTACAAAAAATTAAGTGTATAAATTCCATGTATTAAACTACTCAAACCTGTAACCATATATGACCCCAATAAGGACTTAGGTTGAAAAGAGAATGGGAGGTGTGGGTTAGTTTGTGGTGAAGGTCAATTAAGACAGAGGAGCCACAACGAGGCTAGACAGGTCAAGAGAAGTGGAGGTGTCAACGGTGAGATTCCATATATTCCTTAGTCCTTGAGAAGAGAAGATTCCTCGAGGATCGTAAGTAAGACGGTAGTGAATAGGATTTACAGACTTTTTGTAAGTTACACTATTCTATGTCTGACAAAAGAACACCATTCTGGTAAATTCTAGAAGGGAGACTTATCTAAAATTCATAACAGTAGAGGTCCGTTTTACAACGTATCGTCTAACACATCTTGTAGAACAAACACACACACTATCATAACATAAAAAATTTTCTTATTACGTAAAAATTAACTTCCTACTAACGAAATGTTATAACAGAACCGAAGACGGTATGTAGTCGTACGTAGTCGGTATCCATGAGAGGGAGACCTTGGAGGGAGGGTGCAGGGTGAGATGAGGTGGGGAGATCTGACAGTGTCTCAGCACCAAACTCAAACGACTCAGTAGGTCGTTTAAGGGTGACCGATAGGTAAAATGTATGCCATCACACATACAAAGGTACGATGAGTGAGGCAAACAGGGTGGGAGACGAAGGAGAGGAGGTAGGTAAGACTGCGTCAGATAAGACTTACAGACATAGAGGTGACGACGGGACGGTTATCTAAGTAACCATGGATCTTCCAGACCAAAATGACTTTGAAGTATGGACAACTAATCTTTAGTAAAAGAATATCTACTAGATAACCGAAAGAACCTAGGTAGTAGTTTAACGAACCGTTGAAAATGTTTCCGTAAGTCGGGATGAAAAACGGATTACTTTTACTGACGATAGATTCGAAGATTTTGATAACTTCTGAAGAATGAGAAGGAGTTTTATAAGTGTGAGGATTAAATCGTATCATTATAATTGTGAATGTATTTTCTCATTCTGGTTTCTTTAACACCCTCCAGTATAGGAGTACCGTTCAACACCTTCTACCGGTGGAATATAATCATTCACTAAACGGGTTCACCCGTTCCAATAAAGTGAAAATAATTAAGTGAGTAATTAGAATGACTTGTATACACATATGGTCCGTAGTAACCCTATCTCTGTACCATGTTTATAGGGTGGTTACTCCTCGTGTGTCGGAACATCACCTCTGTCTAAACTTTTAGTCTACTAAATCCGTCACTTCACGATTCTTAGTTCGTTCCACCAGAACTCTGAAACTCTTCCCTGTAAGACACCTCGGACCCTTCCGAAGGGTCTCGACCTTGCATTTCTTCTAGACCTAAACTCTAGGTCTCGACGGACGTTTAGTTCGGGAAAAAGGTAAAGTCGATTCTTACATTAGTTACACCGTCCGTGACCTAAAAATTTTTAGAGGAATAAAATTAAACGTAAAGGGACCAACAGTCCAACTTGTGGAAAAATGCAAATAACTGTTACACATAAAAGATACATAATAGATAAAAATGGTAAACACTCTTTAGAATTACAACTTTTATTTCAGACACTGTCTCTCCCCTGAACAGACTACGACTAACATCCTACCTAAAACATTCAGGATGTGAGTAGAGGACTGTTTTTAATCCTAGACCTACAAAAGGATTGGTGGGGGGAGTGGCGAAGGACAGTCATAGACGGAAGAGAGACTATTGATCCAAAGGAGAAGATCGGACCACCGACGTCTTCTTCCAGTCGACCTGTCCTACCTTAGACACGTCTGTGACAGCAGAAATTGACGTGTCAAAGACGAAGATAGTTTTGCTTCCCTTTTTCAGATGTGTCTACCCGTCTCCCTCAATACACGTCCGAACGTTTACACTCACGACAGACTATTTTACGTTCAAAAACTCACACGTTCAGAATCTTTTACTCCAGGTTAAAATATAGACCAAACGCTCTTCATAGATATCTATTTTATGACATACCTGAAAATCTTACGAGAGTAAGTACATAATCCTTCACGTGACGGAAGTTGGAGTCTTCAGTCACAAAGCAGGGTCAATTCGGACTCCTGAGTCGGTAGGACACCAGAAGAACGGACTACTGTCGGTCTTCCTGACACAGGTCACGAGAGTGGAGAACTACCGGTCTCCGGTTTCGGTGGCTGTACATCCCCTTCCTCACAGGTCCTGAACCTCAGTCTCCGTGAACCCACCCTCAGAACCGAGACGAGCAATAGTCGACACAATACAAATTGTTAAGAGAAGTTGGTAGACCTGGGACCAAAAGAATACACGTTTTACCCCTCTCACGAAACATCGAACATCTCCATCAAATTCCTAGTTTATTGTACTGACGACCCCGAAGGGTCCACCGAATCACCATTTCTTAGGGGGACGGTCACATCCTCTACACCCAAGTTAGGGACCTAGTCCTTCTCGGGGACCTCTTCCCCTACCGTTGGGTGCGGTCATGAGAACGGACCTCTTAGGGTACCTGTCCCCTCGGTATCCCAGAGTCTCAGCCTTTACTGACTCGTACTCTTCGTACTGACGTAATGCGCAACACACGTTCGTAAGAAGAAGTGAGAAGAAAGAAGAGGACTCCTGTGGTATGGGTGTCGGTTCGTTTCCCGAAACCGCCACCAACCACGAACTAAGAGCACATGACGAACTAAGGTATGTCGTCAACAAGAGTTTCATGTCAGGGGACCGGTCGTTGTAGGATAGTGAACAATCTGTACGTTTTTAGGCCTGGATGAGGCAGTCTTTGACAACACCCGAGTCGTCACACACTGACGACGACGATTCAACGAAGTCATCACAGGTTGAGACACGTTGGGGTATCTACCGTCGAGTGGTCCGAGGGGGCAGGGACCCTAAGAGGTCCATTCTTGTGACCTCACCCAACGGTAAAGGAAAAGGTTCACAAACTGATTACGAGCAATTTTAAACTCTTGGTGACTTTCCGAGGACGGACGGTGCCAGTAATATCGTACTCTAAACCCTTTTCCCTTTTTTATCACACACACAGAATTATTATATTTTCGATAAATTTCAGGGTCTTCCACTGAAAGTAGATTACAGTCTAACAGAAATTTTATCACTTATTTTACAATGTTCGTCCTCGCGACAAAGGACAATGGGAAACCTCCTTTCGTGGGTCCAAATCGAATTACGTCCTAAACTCTATTCGAGAGACCTGAACCTACTAGTGAATTGACTTTGTCTATTGAAGAACGGGAGAAAAGACAAGAAAAAGAATATTTATAATTACTGTCTTGAACATTTGATTACCAACGATGTGATTGATGAGTCGAGACCCTCTACACTGTACCATAAAACGGTACGATAATAAAGACTAATTTATATAAAATTAAATTTCCGTGTCGGTAAACGGACACAAGGATTGGTGTTACTAATTTGTATTATCCGTGTAATTGTATGAAGACCCATAGTCACCTTCAGAGTTGTGAGATGTACGTGGTCCTTCGAGTGAGGATGTTGGTTCTCACATTAGTAACACCGGTCGGAAAAAGTTCGAACAAAGAGTATGTAGAATTAACATGGAGAAATAATATGTTATCGTCTGTAATTCCTTATTAACATGGATGACATATATTACTCACAAAGTACAACAATTTATAAAGATTCGAAGAGTACTCTTTACTCAGTTATGAGTAGTGACATGGTAGACTACCAGTAATCCTCGAAACTAAAAACTCACGAGAAACGAAACCCCTTCCTTGAGTAAATTAACACATTTCATGTTGACTAAGATATACGGTTTATATAAGGAATCCAGTCCTAGACTATGAATTCCTAGTTTCTTAAAGTTATGTCAATTTGTAGTTACTAGTAATTCTTATTTTGTTAGATTCCCTATCTTTGTTTGAAGTAAAATGTGAACTTCATCTATCAAAGGAAAAATCTCTTGACGTTTTACCCTGTCTTCCCTCCTTAGAAAACAGTCTATTTCTTATTTCTTGTTCCTTGTCTTTTCATCTTTTATAGATTAACCGACCCCGGTGTCAGTGGGAACAAACCCCACTCTTCTGGGTCCAACCGAACTGCCAACCACCTGACTCACACACATAAATAAAAATTACATAATGAAAAACGACACACCCCAGAAGTGACGACACGTCCGAAGAGAGATCAACATCCCTCACCTCCGATGAGGGATCTACGCTACGTGTCCAAGAGTGACGTCTCACCCGAAGTCAGTAACCCCGTGCTCCCGAGTGATCACACCGGGGACCTGAGATCCCGTGTCCGAGTTATCAACACTATGGACCCGAATCGACGAGACGCCGTACACCTTAGAAGGGTTTGATGCCGAGTTTGGACACAGGGGACGTAACCGTCCGTCTAACAATAGGTGACTCGGTGGTTCAGGACCCTACTCATATATAACGTAAAGATCAGTTTACCTCGTAAACGTCCCTGGTCTTTCATAGACCGAAACCAAAGGACTGAACGATAAGGACCGTCCTCCCCGAGGTAGAACCCGGTTCTTCAAATAACTACCTTATTCACCTTTACAACCTCTTCTGAGAACTCTCAGGGAACCTGACGTTCCTCTAGGCTGGTCAGGTAAGACTTCCTCTAGTCGGGACCCTAAAGAAACCTTCCTTACTACGACTTCGACTTTGAGGTCATGAAACTGGTAGAGTACGCTTCTCAACTGAGTAACCTTCTGACTACCACCCTTCCTAACCCCCGTCCTCCTCTTCCCCTACTGTCTCCTGCTCTACCGACCTACCGTAGTGACTGAGCTACCTATACTCAAACTCACTTGAGGCCCTCAACCACTACCTGTCCCTCCGGACCGCACGACGTTAACTACCCCAGCGTTTCTCAACCTGTGCTGACTGACTGACTTGATTCACGTTTAACGATTGTTTCCACTCTGATAATTCAATTATAATGGATGGTATGTGACTCAGATCATCCACGATCCCTCGACTGACTTTAGTGGATCAAACTAAACATCTTTTTGTGATACTCCGTCTAAAATAACAAGGGTAAAATGTCTGTGGTTTTGATCGGAACTCCCAGGGTTTACCTGTATACTACTAATCACGACAGTATCGGTTTCTTATATCCCTACTGAGTTTTCCTTCACACACCGACCAAAGTATTTTGACGTAGACTCTTTCACCGCCCGGACTACGTTTCGGAAGTATTCAAAGAAGACTGAAGTTTAGGAGTCAATTCGACTCGACAAACAGTGTGGTGTGACCACGTGACACACACAGATTCGAACCGGAAGCATACCCCTCTGCCTATCCTTTGGGACGACGGTACTCCACTTTTCCTCTCGACCCCAAAGGGTCCCGTGTCCCGTGACCCGTCATATGACTTGCGTGTCCGTTGTCCTTTTGAGGACTCTCGAACCTCATCTTCTCGTTTATAATTATCAAAACTCACGAAGGAAATATTAAATGACTCTATCAGAAACCTTCAATTGTGTTTATACATATCTAATTATCAAACTCCCTTCGTTACTTCTGAATTTTTATGACAGACGATCCTAGAAAAGACCAATCATGATGGGAAAAACACTTCTTTTTAACCTGTATTAATAATCCCTTTTTTTACCTTTCTAGAATCTTTATAAGTTTCGGTACCACCGAGTCTACCATTTCTTAGACGGACGTTACGTCCTCTGGACCCGAGCTAGGGACCCAATCCTTCTAAGGGACCTCTTCCCTTACCGATGGATGAGGTCATCATAAGAACGGACCTCTTAGGGTACCTGTCTTCTGGAACCACCTTACACCAGGTACCCCAGTGTCTCAACCTGTACTGACTTACTAATTGTGAAAGTGAAAGTTACCTTCTTTCAGTTTAACACTTTCATTCCTTTATAATCCTTTACAAGTATGACGTATGACTCTTTATTTTTTTGAATACTTAAGGAGTATAATGAACATAGGACTGTTTTGGTTAAACCACATCAATTGTGGACCCAGTCCTTCTAAGGGGACCTCTTCCCTTACTGTTGGATGAGGTCATAAGAACAGACCTCCTAGGATACCTGTCTCCTTGGACACTTGATATCAGGTGCCACGGTGTTTCTCAACCTGTGTTGACTCGTTGATATTTTGTTTTGTGGTGGTTTGGAAAATAGACTTCGTGTTAAGAAACCACGGAAGGACACAACTCTAATAAAGGGTTTAAGAACAAACCACAGTCATCTAGATACTCACTACTGTCTACCTTCACTATGTACACAAAAAAGAAAACTTGTTACACACCGAAACATCCACAGATTGGAGAGGATTGAAAATTTTTTTAATAAACTAAAACCGACACAGCCCAGAATCGACACCGTGCGCCGTAGAAGTAACACCATCCGAGGAGACATCAACACCACACACCCAAGGCCTCGTGCACCCGAGAGATCAACACCCAATCAACGGGACTCCGGACATCCTAAGGTCAAGGGACCGGTCCCTAGTCTGGACGTAAGGACGTCACCTTCCACCTAAGAGTTGGTGACCTGGTGGTCCCTTCAGGGTTTAATAGAATTCCGGAGTGACCCGTCATACACCCTAGAATCAATTGGATAGGATTGAATGTAAACCGGGTTAATAGACTACATTTTGACGAAAAGTTCGCAGTGAAGATCAAGAGTCCATTACCCCGACTGGTAGACAATCGAGGTGTTCCTACGATACAAACTTGTAGAAGAACCCAAAATAGTGGAGTATTCGTCGATGGACTAGAGATCCGTAAACAAGATCACCAGTCTTCGCTCACAATTCTACACGGATCTTGCACTCTGTCTCCTACTCTACCAACCTACCGTAGTGGCGTAGTCACCTACTTAAACTCGTTCGAGACCATCTACCTCTTTCTGTCCCTTCGCACCCCCACGACCTCAGGTACCCCGTTCCTCAGTCTGGGCCGACTTGTTGTCTTGTACTCTTTTGATCTGAAACCGAAGAAGAGTGGAAACGAAGATGAGAAGGTGAAAAGGTCGTGATCCCAGTACTATGAATGAATAGTCTAAGAAAGGAAAATTTATACACAGGATTCACCGTCCTGACTTGACTTCGGGAAGAAACGAAAAGACATTGGTTTATTGTAGTACTTAAGGTAACTTAGAAGTCATAACAAGAACTATAAAGTACTTACTTAAACGAACCCCCCATTCTTTTCTGAACATAACCCAACCGGTTTTTCAAGTAAACAAAAAAAAAGGACATTCGATACATTACCTTTTTAGACTTACTAGAAAAACCGGTTGGGTTATGTAGTGGTGACATCAGTAGAAGGTGACTTAATAAGAGACGGAAGAGAGTTTAAGAGGAATTTCCACCGATTATGAGAAGTGGTGTCATTCACTTGTCGAAATAGTTAATGACCGACTAGTTTAGAGTCCGGGAGTGAAAAAGACAATTAAGATGATTATTAACTGGATTTAGTCTGAACCCTAAGTTCTCTTGTCGTTCCGTTAAAATACCCTATGACTCTAGTTCACAGTTTTCTTACACTACTAAATATAGATTTAGAAAATCCGAAGATAAACGTTAAAGACCCAATTAGGATCTCTAGTCCAAGTTTGTTTGTGGGTGTGGTTGAAGTAAATATTACACGGAGAATGAGGTTTTATGGTTCTTTGAAACGTAAATTCTCGATTTGTAAATAATAAATCATAAAAAATTCTAAGTTTTTATTTATCCATGTATGGAGTGATTTTCAATACTTTGAAAATATATGTAAATTGTAAATCCTAAAATTCATGTAAAAGGTCTTGAAATTTTTTATTAACCCTCATATCAACGAAATGTTACAACATAATCAAATACGACATGTCACTTCACTTAGTCGAGATATCTATGTACTTGGGGAGGGAGAATTCTGGAGAGAGGGTTGGGGGTTGGAGTCGGGAGACCTAGTAGTGCATCGTGACTCGATTCGAGGGACTCGATCGACAAAATGTGTGTCATCAGTTAGGGTTAGAGGGTTAAACAGGGTAGAAGGGGAATGGGGTAGACACAGGTGTCGGGTGAGAGAGATAGACGCAGAGATAAGGACAGGACCTTTATCCACGTGGTAAAAGATCTAAGGTGTATGTACGTAATTAATACAAAGAGAAAGACTGAATGAAAACATACTGTCTGAGATCCAGATAGGTGTAGAGATATTTACTCGAATAGAGTAAGGAAAAAATACCAACTCATTATTATAAGGGAGAGAGAGAGTGTGTGTGTGTGGGTGTGGTCGTAGAAGAAAGAGTCAAGTAGACAACAACTTGTAAATCCGACAAGGGTATAGGACCGACACAATTCATTACGATGTCTACTTGTAACTCCATACACACAGGAAAACTTAATACCAAAAGAGTCCCACATATACCCTAACGACCCAATACAACATCAAGATAAAAATCAAAAAAATTCCTTGGGGGTATGACAAAAGGTCACTGACATAGTTAAATGTAAGGGTGGTTGTCACATACTCCCAAGGGAAAAGAGGTGTGGGAGAGGTCGTAAACAAACATCTAAAAACTGCTAGCGGTAAGACTAACCATTCTCCACTGTGGAGCATCAAAACTAGACGTAAAAAGATTATTAATCCCTACAACTCGTAGAAAAGTGCACGGAGAACCGGTAGACATACAGAAGAAACCTCTCTCTAGATAAATCCAGAGGATGGACAATAAAGAACTCACCCAACAAAAAAACTATAACTGGACGTACTCGACAAATATATAAAACCTCTAATTAGGAAAAAGGTAACGAAATAAACGTTTATAAAAGAGGACAAGACTTCCAACAGAAAAGTAGAACAAATGCCAAAGGAAACGACACCTTTTCAGAAAATTAATCTAGGGTAAATACAAAAATAAGAGTAGTGGGATCCTCCACTCAACTTTTTCTAGAACGACACCAAATACAGTCTCACAAAAAGGATACAAAAGGAGATTCTCAAAATATCACAGGTCAGAATGTAAATCCGGAAATTAGGTAAAATAGAACACATACCACAATCCATCACAAGATTAAAGTAGGAAAATGTACATCGAGAGGTCAAAGGAGTTCGTGGTGAACAACTTCTCCGACAGAAAAGAGGTAACATATAAGAACGGAGGAGACAGTATCCACACACCCAAATAGAGACCCAAAGGGTAGGATATGGTAACTAAATATAAAGACAAAAACAAGGTCAATGTGATAGAACTGATGACATCGAAACGTCATATCAAACTTCAGCCCCACGGGCTAAAGGAGGTCAAGTCAAAAAGAAAGAGTTCTAGGAAAACCGATAAACCCCAAAAAACACAAAGGTATGTTTACCAATTTAAAAAACAAGATTAAGAATACTTCCTACGGTAACCATTAAACTATCCTTAACGTAAGTTAGACATATAACGAAACCCATCACTCAGAAAAGTGTTATAACTAAGAGGGTTAAGTTCTTATACCATATTTATTTATAAATCATAAAAATTCGAAGTTATTATTTATATACATTGAAAATTTATGTAAATTGTAAATCCTAAAATTCATGTAATAAGTCTTGAAGACTGTCCGAAGACATCAATGTATTTGACTCATCCTGAGTCCTTGAATACCTCTACCCGAGTACCTTGGGTGTGACAATGGAACTTAAAGTAGTATAACAGACGGAAAAGTACCGACTACCATGCTGTCACACCTTATTACGATCAGTCATATGACTTTACTTTTTCGTATCATACGTTAGTATGAACCCTGAGACAATGTTTATAAATGTTGAAAAACCGATGTATTGGAGTCCGTTCAGATGGACGTCCTTTAGAAAGTATCCCTGGAATTTTCTGAGATTACTCTATCCCCTCAAGAAACATTTCGTTTACAGTGCAAGAGATGTTTTTTAGTGTAAAGTCACATCTCTTCCTCCAGACATTCATACCAGAAACTAAAAGTCTCTCTCCCTCTGAGCCACTAGTGGTGACTTCTTGTAGGATACTGGATACCGTACTAATTGGAAATATTTCTCCGGAAATCACCCTAGAATGACATGAAAATTTTAAACTCTGTGTGCTTAATTTAAGAAAGGGTCAAGGAGGTTAATCATTTTCGATTGTACCGGTTTCGTCAAAGAGACGTGGTCTATGATAGGATTCGTGAATTACATTTATTCAAGTAAAGGAGGAGTCTAGGTGGGACACTCCAATCATGATACCAAGACGGGTAAAATGTCCCTCGTGCCTAATCACTTCTTAGGTGTTAGTCAGTGTCGGTTTTAAAGTAAGTATGATAACACAATTAGTCATAAGCGACGTAAGATATTAAAACCATAAAAGAGAATGAGGGTATATAGTATGGGGATAGCTCTCTTACAATCAGTGATGAGGGTATATAGTCTGAGGATACTCTCTGAGGATTCATGAAGAGGTCATACACCCTTTTCTTCCTTTACAACCTGTGTCTATTAAGCATTTGGACCCTATTAGCTTGTATCGGACTACTTAACAATGTGAGAGGGCCGTCTATACGGTGCAGGTGTCACGAACACTATAACTTCTGTGTTCAGATGTGCAAAAAGGTTTCAGACCCCACCCCCACACCCCCTACACACACATTCGTCTTCGGGTCCCTCGACGAGTGCTGAGAACTTTATCAATAACGTACTTTTCCCGTGTGGCTTATAAAAGGTCTAAAGGGTTGGTGTGTCAGAAGTGGGATCGAAAACCGAAGTCGGTGACTTTAGACACCAAACCTGTACTTAGACCTCAGCCATTAACAAGATCGTGGGACACGAAGAGGACTGACGAAGTTTCATCAAACAAGAGACAAAACAAGGATCTCCTAAACGATCCTCTCCTTAGTAGACTCAACTATTTAGACAATACAAACACTCCCAGAAACTACGGAATCGAGCGTTATCCTCACTGGTTAAACCCTAAATTTCCACGACACCGTCGAAGAACCCTTCGACAAGATCTCTTCGGGAAAAATAATAAGGAGTATCCGACGTTCAAGACAAACGTCGTTCGAAAAAGTTCACATTCAAATAAGTTCGACGAACATGGATTCGTCGTCCCCGATCTCACTGTATAGCTAAAGAGACCGGGTGTTGCCAGTTTTTTGATTGACGTTTCACGGACACGTCCTCTAAATGAAGTTGAACTGCAAAAGGAACTTTTGTCCTTACCTGAATTTTGGACCCTATTCCGTGATTATGTCAATTACTGAGACCGACCACCGAGTCAACTATCTTAGGTGGACGGTCACGTCCTCTACGTCCTCTGTACCCCAACCAGGGACTCAACCCTTCTACGGGACCTCTTCCTTTACCGTTGGGTAAGGTCATAAGGACGGACCCTTTAGGGTCCCTGTCTCCTCGGACCCCCCGATGTCAGGTACCCCAACGTTTCTCAACCTGTACTGACTCGTGTATGTGTTACCTCCGTTTCTCGTCTCGGTTCTTAAAATAAAACGTTTTAATGAACTTTCCGGGTTCCACTTTCTTTGTATCTTTTTTTATTACCACGTCGTGACACTGGAAGACGATCCGCCTAAGAAACTCGTGACACGACGCACGGGGGGTAAAGATAATAATTAAAAAGTCGTCTAAAAAGAAAGTTGTGGTAGTTTTTTAAGGTGTATTGAGTTCTGTCATTAAATGAGAATTTCCTTTGTGTGGACGTTGAAATAATTATTGGTTGAAAAATAATCTCGTCTATGTCAACACTTTTGACATGTAATATGTAAAACCAAAGTTCCTAATATTTATTGCCTTGAGCGTCCATCCCTCAAGAAAAAGTGTCGTTCTTTGAAATTTATTTGTTTCAGTACAAAATAATTCATGTAACCGTCTGAAGTACACGACAGGTTTTACATCTCATGTCATATTGTTGGGTAATCTTTCTCGGAAAGTACATTTTATGTCGACACGTGTAAAATCTTTTTATGGTTGTTAAACTCGAAACAAAATTTTTTCGAATATTTAGTATGTATATAAATATTTACCTTGGTTGTACGAGTGAAATATTTGTATAGGAAATAATAGACAATGGGTAATGAAGGTTTCGTAATGTGTAAACTTTATTTGTGAATTCTAATTTATAAAATAAAGTAAAAAAAAAATTTTTTTTTAGTCGAAAGGGTCGTAGTTCTCGATACCCCAATCCTTCCTCGTCACTCGCATACCTCTAGCTGTGTCCTTGACTTTGCAAAGAACCCATTTTTGCATGAAGGATCTAAATTTTCAGTTTCCTTTTACATTTTTTATTTATATGTTCTACATTAAAAGTAAACGAGAGAAAGACGAAAGAAGAAATAAGGTATAACCAGTGTGGGTCCTCAAAGTTGTATAACATGAAGACGTTTTTTGTGGTGACCCAATGATGGGACGTCCACTGTAAGTGAGGTGTAGACACGATTGTATACTGAAGAGAGAAGACATAGCTTTACCATCGTTTATTCCATTCTTCTTAGACTAATTTGGTACGTCTAGTACTTTTATGAATCCTTATCGAGGGAGAGGAGTTACAAAATGGTTCTAATTTACCTGTTGAAAGGAGAGGACTAAAAGAAAAATTTATTAATATATTTCGGGTGTATCAAAGAGATTTATTCGTACGAAGACTCATTATTTCTTATTTAATATTTTGTCGTTTTTTTAGTCAAATACAGTCTTATTGTTTCCTGACGTTTTCTGTCTATGAATTTTTAACAGATGCGGAAATTTCACACTTTATTTTAATGTTTTCCTGATACTTTTTGTACTTTCCGTATTTTAACTCTTCGTGACTAACTTGCTTCGAAATACGAGATGGACTTACATAAGTTACTTTTAAACATTCAACCCCTTTTTTTTTTTTTTCTCATCAATAATTATCGTAGAACGAATTGAAAGTACCCTTAATTGTATCGGTGACTGTTCTAAAATAAACCAACCATTTCATGCAGTCGTTACTTTGACTTAGGAATTTTGTGACTAATGACGTTGGGTACGTTGTAAAACTGATGTGAAGAATCTGAAGACAACAGAAAGTCGAAAATTTTAAATCGTGGAGGCTTCACGTATTTATTTAAGTAGAGTCATCGAAATTTTTACAAATTCACTAAAGAATCCATATTACGGAAGTTTAACGATTTAAAATTTATCGGAAAATGTCCAAATCCTTCTGATTTTTACTGTACTTCTTACTACATAACGATAGTTTTATTTGTGTAGAAGAGATCTTAAGACAACAAAAGAAAAGGAGCTCTACACTGTGCACACGAAGGAGGCCGGTCCTGGCGTGCGACGTCCACTGGTGTGTAGTCTAAATTCATTTGTCGTCTTTACTTGTCTTGGCACGTGTTCGGCTGTTTTGGAAGAGAGGGCCCTGTAAGGTCCTCTACTCTTTCGTCGTCCAGCACCGTATTCTGACCACTCACTACGACGACGGATGAAGGAGATGACTCTGTCCTCACTTACAACCTTGGTACCGGCGTCGTTGTGTTAGGAGGCTGGCGTAAGGATCCCGCCAGCAAACAAAGGGGTCGAGGGATGATCGTTGCAGTCTACCATTTTATCATTCCGTCGACAACTGAAGGTAGTTTTTTTTTTTTTTTGTTTCGTCGAGGTATGTAGAGGTCAAATCAGTGTGAGACGATCCTGTCTACCTCATCGGTTACGGTTCTTGAAGCGGCCTACCCCGACGAAGTCGTCTACAATTCTTTCTTACTAATAATTCAAAACGAGAGGTTGTACCAACGGACGAAGTCGAGGGTCTCCTGGGGTGTCGGTGTTGCGGAAGGGTCCCCCTGACCTGTCCAGGAGGCCAACTTAAAAGGTAGAAAGAGAGAGAGAGAGAGAGAGAGAGAGAGCACTCGGGTAGGATTAAGGTTCGGAGGAAGGACTCAGACTCAGACGGACCTCACACGGTAAATTTCCCGACTACTGTGGTGACGTCTCCTGGCACCCGAGTGTGGTGATCAACAGTACTGAAGTGGCTTCCCAGTTTTGTCACTATAGTAATTCATTGATACAACTTAGTATAAGTCCGCGTCGGTTTTAATTTAACTTCCTGTTACGTGCCAACAATTTTTTTTTACATTTAGACTTATCCCCTTTTCTTACACTATCTAATACTAAAATATATCTTTAATTCCGATAAGAATGGAAAGGATTAAGGTTAGTTCAATCTTTCACTTGTTTTTCTTACCGGTTGGGCTATAAGTTGTCGTACTGCTCCTACTAGTACTAACTTAATCCCGGGACCTTTACTTTGTCTTACTTTGTCTTTTGAGATTCACAGTGGAAAGGTACAATTATCGTTATCAATTTAATCGAGTGTTTTGGTTAATGGTTTTTATGAATTTTTCTGTGTTGTGTCAACGTCCAGGCATATCAGTTTCAATGTCAAAAGGATCATCAGTACATGTCCACACTCAACCTGGTATGTCTTCCAACTCACGGATTCTTAACTACGAAAGTTTGACACCACGACCTCTTCTGAGAACTCTCAGGGAACCTCTCGTTCCTCTAGTTTGGTCAGTTAGGATTTCCTTTAGTAGGGACTTATAAGTAAACCTTCCTGACTACAACTTTAAAGTTATGAAACCGGTGGACTACACTTCTCAACTGAGTAACCTTTTGCGGGAGTACAACCCTTTCTAACTCCCGTCCTCCTTTTCTCCGACCCTCTCCTACTCTACCAATCTATCGTAGTGATTGAGTTACCTGTACTCAGACTCGTTTGAGGTCGCCTGTCACTTCCTGTTCCTTCGGACCGTACGACGGTAGGTTTCCCCGACGTTTCTTGACCTGTATTGAATGACACACTTATTGTTGCTGTTGTGTCAACGTCGTTTATTTCGTACTTATTGCTGTTGTCAAGACTTTCCATATTTGATTTTTATCGATACGACACAAATCTACCTCAGTAGAGACTCGAAAGTATGTTTTACTTGGATCATAACTAATTTGGATTTTTTACTGAATTTTTTATTGACTGAAGTGGAATTTTGTGACCCGTTGTCCGACCCACTCTGTGTCGAGTGGTATTACCCAAATTTTGACTACCCTTAATCTCTACACAAAAACAATCCACCCCATATTAAACCTGAGCCTCTTCCGTCACCGTTGGGTAAGGTCATGAGAACGGACCTTTTGGGGAACCCGTCTCCTCGGACCATCCGACGTCAGGTACCCCAGCGCTTCTCAGTCTGTGCTGACTCACTGAAGTGAAAGTGAAAAGTGAAAGTACGTAACCTCTTCCTTTACCGTTGGGTGAGGTCATAAGAACGGACCTCTTAGGGTCCCTGTTCCCTCGGACCACCCGACGGCAGATACCCCAGCGTCTCAACCTGTGCTGACTTCGCTGAATCGTCGTCAAACCTGATCCTTCTTTAGTAAAGGAGTAGTTCCGTCGACCTTTGTCCTCTCACTTTAGACTTCCTACCACTCCGACGAGGCCGTTTCAAGTCCTTTTTGAGTCCTCCTCCAAGAAACTGAGAACAAAAAGGACCAAAAGAAAAACCTATGGTAGGACAAGAATTACATTTTTGACGTTCACCCTTCAACTTGGAAAACATTTAATGACACGTTCTAGATTAAAAATTAAAGAGACGAGTGTGGGTGTCGTAAAGTCTTTAGTTCAATATAAAATTGTTTAGTGTTTTAGGATAAAACCATTCATGGTGATATTATTTATGGTGTGTCAGATTTCACGGGGTTTAAATGAAAAAAATTTATGTTTTGTTTTGACGACATACTGGGTAGACAAATATAGACCAATACAAACCGATAGAAATAGTATTTCTCCGTAAGAACCATAATTGATAATTTTATCACAGATTAAGAATTCATCGTAATTTTCACGAGATTTTGAACGGAATATTCCCTCCACCCCATCCATCAAAATAAGAGTAAAATACCTGCTCCTTTCTCAACATGTGATACCACTTTGACACAGTCAGAAGTCTACGATATTACTACACCAAACACCCCCCACCACTCACTCATTCCCTCCGACCTTGACGGTAACCAATCACGAGTAGAGTGCCCCAGGTCCCGAACTCAGGATACAGGAAGTTCCTCCGGAGGAAAGACCTACTCCGGTGTAGGAGGGACCATCTCCAGTCTCACGGAGGAGAAAGACACAGGATTGTGAAGTGTGGAATGACAGGAAAGAACAATTGACGGTAGAAAAGGGGATCTGACTCAGGGTGTCCCCAGGAGGAACAAGTGGTGACACATGGGTGTGAATTCCCGACAGGTCAAGTAGGTCTGTTGGTCATAAATTACTCTTGGGTGGAAGGTGAAAAGGTTCATGATATCTACACCACCGACTTGTCTATATAAGTGACATAATTTACTTCTTGTCCCACTAAGTATTTTAGTCCCACTGTCTCTCCTCCTTATTTTTACCCACAATATCTCCCTAAGAATGTTCTTTTTCGGATCAAGGATTTGAGGTTCATTCCCTCCTTTTATTAAGAAGTGTCACTAATAATCAAGGGAAAATGGTTGGAGGTTTTTCTATTCACAGAACGGGTTCCAATGAGCCGGTCAAACTTACTTAATCTTGACTCTAATTTGTGGAAACCAGACAAGTGAAGTCTTGATGTACAGGAAGTAGAGATAATTTCAGTGTCCGGCACCAAATTTGTATTAAATGGTAGTTGAAGAAATTGTACCGTAAAAGTAGCTATAGGGTATCTTAGTCTTTTTGTAGTCAAGAACTATTACTAGTTACCCAGAAAATCTTATCAACACAAGATTTAATTATCTCATGATTGGACACATTGAGGAGTAAATACCAATTGAATCTTGTGTATTTATTACACAATCTTGAGTCTTTTATTAACTACTAGAAAGTTGCAATAATCAATCCGGCCTCTAATGCCTTTACGATAATTATATGTATGACTTATCTGAAACGAGTGACTTACACAAATCTAAAAGAATCCTTACACAATTCTTAAGACCCTAGGAAAGTTGAGAAAACCTAATCACCTAAAGTAAAGTATTAAGGAGTTCTGTCACTCACTATTACTTTCTTCTGTCCCTTTCATTGCAGTTTGGTTATACTACGTTTCGGGTCACTGAATGTCCCCTGGGACTCTTTCGTCTTACTATCTCTTTCATGAAAGTCATTTCCACACGGACCTGGAAAGTGAGGGTGAGACTCAGGAATTTTCCAAGGTACTTAAATAGATTGAAAAACTTAACCAATCATAAAACCCAAACACATATAAATATGTCTGTATTAAAGATAACTGATCCATAAAGAAGGTATATATAAGATTATATGTGTATATAAATAGGATGGTCATATCGAGGTGAATGTTTCCATAAAAATTTCTACTGAGTCAAATCTATTCTCATTTGACCGTTATTTTCCGAGTTTGTTTGTCGGTCCATTTTTTTTATTTAAGACCCTGTGATACAAATTGTCCACCTATAGTTCTGTACTGGAGACACGAGCAGTCTGTGGACCCGACCCATGTCTCACATTTCGAAATTCCACTTCAGAGTATTTATACTGACGCCACCGGTCAACATCGAATTTTATCATTTTTCTTTTCAGTCAGAACGAAAACTTCTGACTGACTCTGTCCACATTATGTTCTTCGACAACCCGTCCCGTGTCGTGTTCAGAACTAATCTTCTGTGAAAGTCCGTCAATCTTTGAGTTCACGTCCTTCAGTTTGATACCTTTCTTTAAGATTGAGTTCCTCAAAAAAGAAGTTCTCTGATAGTGAGTAAATTTTAATACTTCTTAAAAGACTTCCCAATCATGTTAAACGATTTGAAGTTCTAAAAGGTTTTTGTACTTTTCCCGTTTTCAATTAATATACACAAATGGCACACACACTAAGTCTGGACTAGACTGTACCGACGGAATCCAAAAAATTGTTAAGTCTTCTTTCCAACCCATTTAGAGTTTGAACCTTCGACTAGTCACATTGACGATTCTCTTTTCACACCCAAGAGTCCTCAACTCAGAGGATTGATCTTCTGGTGAGTGATCAGAGAAACTAGTATTCCAAGAGTTCAACGGTATGACGTTTTTAGGATGTTTTTAGAACCGTAGTGTGTCTTACATGAAAGGACCCTGTACTCAGGTGTACGTCGGTGACGGGTGTCCTCAGTGTCTGACCTCCTTCCGACATTTCATTAGGAACAATACCGAGGGGAAGAGGGTCACAATCGGACACAGGGGTTTCTAAGAGAGATAAGGATCCTTAGTTATGGGTCCCACTAGGACTCCTCCCTAGTTTTAGATGACCTTTTATAAATCCTTGGCAAATACGAGGTTGATCACAACTCCACTTGAATTATTATCAGTTACGAAAGACTTATGGATGGGACACGTTCCTTGATTCTGGAAATGTTCAATAGTTGAGTGTTGGTGACTATAATTAGAAGTGTTTCGAACTATATCCATGTCTACTTCTTTGATTCAGTGTCTCGTCCAATTCTTTGAACGGATTTTCAGTTTCTCGACCATTCATTGTGTCGTCCCTAAACTTGGATACCACAGACCGTATTCACCGGTGTGGGAATCGATCATCGGATGTGAGAGTCATTCAACCGACTGATGTTAAGACGTTTAACGAACCACTAAGACTAAGTTTCACCTGGAGAGTGTGACAGAGTGTTTCTCCTTGAGTCAGACCAAAGGGGGGATTACAGACGAAATCACACTTACAAAGATGCTCAAAGGCTCAACAATAAACATTTGAACATTGAATATGTGACAGAATTAAAGTTTTAACATACATCGCGAGAAAACAAAATTTCCAGTAAGTGACTGATGGAAATCCTACTAAGACAGTGAGTGGATTAAGGAACACTTCTCCTGAAGGGACTACCGAGTCTACCATTTCGTAGACAGATGTTACACCCTCTGGGTCCAAACTAGGGACCCAGCCCTTCTAGACGACCTCTTCCTTTACCGTTAGGTGAGGTCATGATAACGGACCTTTTAGGGTACCTGTCTCCTCGGACCATCCGATGTCAGGTGCCCCAGAGTTTCTCAACCTGTGCTGACTCACTGCAAGGAACACTTCTTTTGTCAATAGTCCCCACACTTTCCGTCGAAAGACAATAGTTCCTTCCCTTCTAATTAACAATTTGAGAAGTGTGTGTCCGTGGTTAAGTCGGGACTGAAGGTCGAGGATTGTCTCCATGTCTCGACGACCGGCGGCGGATAGGACCCCACAGGTTCCCTTGGGATCTCTCGTCGGACGTCTCGACGTGTTACGAACCGGCTGAGGGTCTTGGGTTTACACGACGTGTAGGTGCTTTGTACGACAAAGATTTGTTCTTCCGCGATTCAGTGGTTTGTATGGTTAGTCATTGTCAAATAATGTCCATTCTTGATCCATTGAGTGGATTACACTCCCTGTGACCCCGTATATGAAAGAGAATCCTTCAAGACTTTTAGTTGACTTGGGTGATTACCCATGGGTTTTCCATATTTGCTATATCGGAACATAACAGACTTAAAAGGAGAACATTTAGTTCGTATGATTATGGTTAAATATACCCTTTGAACTGATTGGGATACCTATTTACGACTTTCGGTTTTCTCTCCAATAGTGTAAATTGTTTAAGTCATCACTATTGTAAGTCTGCATAAATCATAGTCCTATGACTATATAGTTACAATTTTTTTCCGAATGATTTGTCACTCAGAGTTTCAATGACAAAACTTTTGGTGTATAGATATATTCGTGAACTGAGAACCTTTCAATTAGTACAATTAAACTAATTAAATCTATTAATTTTTCCACTCTTAAATTTCTTCCACCCTTGGGTGCAATTATCTATAATCGTTTTATTTGGATTCTTTAAAGTTTGTATTTTCAATCAACTTTTTACTTAAAGTCACAATTTGGATATTCGTCTGACTTGTCTGTTTTCATTTGGTTACCAATATAAGAACAACCGGTTTTATAATTAGATGTGGAAATACGTTTATACAGAGTCTTTAATGATCAGTTATGACCCAGTTGACACCGAAGAAGGGATTTAATGTTAGAAAAGGTTTCGGTATACTGGTCCACTTGTTAAATTATCTTAAAATTTAGAATGACTTATTCCTATAGTCTCTCGAAAGACCAACTTATTATTTTTGTCATTTACCACTTCTGAGTATTATTTTGATCGTAGATACTCTTTTGACTTTAAAATCCTTCTAAATGTGAGACTCCTTAATCTTTTGGTTTCATTGAAAGAATTGGTTGACTTTTAAAAGTGAAGAATATGTCCTTTCATCATCAAGACTTTTCGGACCGATAATTTATTTTAGGTTTGATTTGTAAATACTCTTATTAAGTGTTATTGGTCTTTTCTACAAAACAGCTTTCTACGACTGACAACACCCCACCTCAGATTTCCGTTCAATTCTTGAATCGTTTACCGTCACCTGGAGAGGAAGACCAATCTCGTGTTGTCGGCCGGAGACCCGGTTCCGGGTACTAAGGAAGGGTCGGGGTCGTCAGTCGACAACAATGACCGACGGGCAAACACAGGGGACGGCGGTTTAAGTGTGTTATTTCGGGATTCGGCACCTCCTACCTGGAAACCCTCCACTAGTCCAGTACTCCAACCTCGGGAAACTGCCATAATCAAAGGAGAAAGAATCGGGACACTCCTGAGTCCCTCTTCCACCGGGCACCAGGTGCCTGGTTCGTCACCCAAAAGTGGTCTGGAGTCTAGACGACCACGGAACTAGAACCCTGGTGACTCGGAGGGCTTAACACTCTTTATTCGTAAACGAAAAATTTGGTGAGTCAAGTTCCATATCAAAAAGCAATGGTGTCGACCTCGACTATTCTGTCGAGGGTACTTCGAATGACGGTGCACGACCATTTCCGAACACTTTCACCTCGACCCTGTTCCTCCAGTGCACTCGGGTGGACATCCTTTGGACTCCCTCCAGCGTTTACGACGGGTCTCTCGGGGACCACCGATCCGATGACCATGATCATTTGCGATGGGAAGTGTCGGGACCCGAGGAACAGCAGTAGTTCCGCGACTAGAGGGGACTACGGTGGGTCTTCTTGGGTCTCCTCGTCTCCCTGTCCCTTGGTGCAGAACATGTTGAATGACTTAACCGAAGAAAAAGGTTTCGTCCCGCGTGTAGCGACGAACGACCTAAGAAACCATATCGTTCAAGTCTGAAGAATCGAAAACCGAGTCGAAACGAAAGAAACCGTTGACCAAAACAGTGTCTAAATCCCCCTGAGGTGAACAACCCACTGCCGAACACGTGGTCACGGCTCCTTCTGACCGAGTTGGGGAGGAGGAGGCACAGGAGACCTCCCACGACCCCCCGCAAGTCAAAGTGCATCATCGGCACCATGACTCTCACGTCGAGGGGCAATGACCCCAACCCCTACACCACCGCCGGTCTCATGAACCTCCTCCCGTGCTGGCGGGGGTGGAGGAAACCCCCCCGGAACCTCCAGTTCCCGAACAACTGCCGTCGGCAGTGGAAGAGGAGTCGGCGCGACGCAAACAGGACCAACTCAGAGCGGGGACTTGACCCCAAGACGAAGGAACGCCCGAAACCCCTCCCTCTCGCCGGAACAGACCCTGAACCGAGTCCTCTGAGACCCCCACACCACGGAAACGCCATCTTCACTCCGCTAAGGAAACCACACCCCCCGAAAAGGCCCTGGAACAGAAGCCCTAAAAGAAATCGTAGATGTGGAAGGACTTTAGAGACAAACTACATTAGACCCGGACCCCTCTTTCACCTGTTGTCTTCCCCTCCACTATTTTACTTTTATTCCGTATTTCCGAATAAGAAGAGTACCGATGTCTATATATTTATAAACGATTTAGTTGAATCGGAAAGGAGAAAAAGAGATTTTACATAAACATTCCGAAACTGATTCGTGTTCGGACCCTCTTTCTAATTCCACTAATACATGAACGGACCTCTGAGGGTACCTGTCTCCTCGGACCGTCCGATGCCAGGTGTCCCAGCGTGTCTAAACCTGTGATGAATCGTGCGTGTGCGTGTATACATGGTAATTAAATGTGATAAAACTGTCGGTATTTCCACTCTGTCAGGACTAAAGGGTTCATTAACATGACAAAGGAGAGTGACCGTCTTGTCCCTCCGTCTTAAGTATACCTACCTCGTGGCGACTGATGGTATTAATTAGACGTGCAAGTTTAATGTACCATATTGATTTTATGTTTCATACACGAGTATATGTTTTTATTTGACTGAGTATACGAATTATATAATCTTGTGAATTTTCTTACAAATTTTTTAGTAGATGTAACCTCCTCCTCTTGTACGTATATTGGATAAAAAATTACTGGGAAGTAATTTTGGCGGGTCAATCTTTGTTTGTGGCTTCACGTCCAATGTGAAGTGTCCTATTGAATGAGTCTCCGGGAAGTCTCAGACCGAAACGTAGCCGGCGTAAAGACGTCCGTAGTCTCAATTCTGTTCGGTCGACAGAAACCGAGACGTCAGAGTTCTGAAAAAAAGACTCATGAAATCTTAACAAATTGTTAGTGTATAAGAAAAATATTTTTTCTTAAGACAAAAATTTTTCCCTGGGACCACGTAACAATGAAATACCCGTCCAAATCCCCTCTCATTCCTCTTGAACATGGTGTGCGAACAGGGTGGTCGACACTCGCGAAGTCCTCCGGTCGTAGACCTCTTCCCTCAGAGACGTCTGGAGTCTACACGAGGGTCCGTGAGACGGGAAGGGGTCATCGGAGGGGACATGTCGGAAACCGGTGGTGTAGTGGACCGGTGGTAAAGAGTAGTTTCCTTTAGTTTAGTTCCAGTGGATCAGGTTCACCGGGAGAAGAGACGTTTACCCTCCATCGACTGACATAGTAGAGACCTCGTAGGTTCCCTCTTGAGTGGGTGGTTGAACGAATATCCTTGACTGGTCGAGAACAGTTAAGGTCTCGTAACGGAGATAATTGAAAGGAAGAAGGGAGGTACGACTCGGGAGTGGGGTCCGCCCCGACTTTTTGTCAATAGGGACTAACAATTTTTACGTATGATGAAGGGAGTGTCTACTTACCTATTTCCTCTCCAAATCTGTGTGTTTTGACTGTCTGTTTTCTGACTTCGCTGAATCGTCGTCGTACCGGGGTACCTACCTGAACCTCCCGTACTACGATTTACTTTACTCAGTCTCTTTCTGTTTACGGTATACCATAGGGAATATACACCTTATTTAAACTGTATATTCCCTATCGTAAACAGAAAGAGACTGAATAAAGTGAATCGTAGTACTTATACACTTTGATCGTCCGAGTGTCCATATCTCTTGTTAGAACACCAATGGTCACCCCTCCCTCCCTGTCCGTCACATACCTAGCCCCTCACCCTCTATGTTTGATGTCCACCATTCTGTCCGAGTTCCTACATGACATGTTGTGCCTCTTGTATCGATTATAGAACTTTATTGACATTTACCTTTTATTGGAAATTTTAACATACTTTTATTTTTTTAATGGCTAATCAGTACAAGAAGGACCCTGCTAGACTTATTAATAAATAACACTCTACCGGTAAATAATATGTTCCACAAAAGGTTTGACAATTCGGAGTGCTTTTAGGATCGTTCACCCGTAATAGGACTAAAATGACTATACCTTTGTCGACGTCATCGACTTTTTGGGTTTCAGTGTGTCGAGGACACCTAGGAATTATATTTTATAGTACGTTGTACATTATATAATTCGGGTCTTTACTCTTAAGGGTTCCCGGGTGTAAATATCTAACGTGATTCCTTGTTTTCGTATTCTCAAGATAGAGTGTCAGGTGGGACGTCTACTATTTCGGTGGTGAGCCGTAAGTTTGAAGGAGCATACAGTTGTTAGTTCTAAAGGAAAGATTTGAATTCCAATTCGCGAGAGAAATGTTTTTGACCGTTAAAAGAAAATTTAGGTGATTTATACTGTCATACTTAAGAACCGTGTCTCTTTCAATAGAGCGAACCGATAGGATAGGGGAGAGGTCCACTTGCAAGGGCTGGGTCCTTAACTTGGTCCCAGAGGACGTGACGTCTGCCTAAGAGATGGTCGACTCGATAGTCCTTTCGGACTTCTTTTTCTCCGTTGACGTTAATAAGTTTTCCACGGCAAAAAGTAAGGTCGAGGAAGGAACCCCGAGACTGATCTGGTAATGGTGGTCCTCTTTCGTCGTAATCGTTCGTTGGGACCTTCCCCTCCAAAGAGTAGTTGTCCGAGCGGGACTGAAAGTTTTTGGGTGCTCTTCTTAAATAGGACCAAAAAGTACCTCTTCAGGGAGTAGATGACGTCTGAATAAAAGTGGGTTGTGGGGGAGACGTCCTACGACTACCGTATCAAAGAGGGTGGGAAGTTGCGGTGCAAAGTAGTCTGACCAAAGTGAACACGAAGTGAAAGTAGGTTAAAATCTCGTACTGACTTTATGGGTAGATCCGTACCGTCATTTACAAGGCACGTTTCCATTAATCATCCGTTCTGAGAATTTCGGTTACCTAAAGGGGGAATTTCAGTGGATTGAGACTTTGTGTTTAATGTTTCATGAAAGTTACAGAAGTTAGGTTCCCCATTCACGTTTTCAATAAAAACGTCTGGAAAGATAGAATTCTAATTCCGTATACTTTTCGATTACAGACTGAATTTATGTGTGTGGTTTTTCTTGTCCTTATTTTATCTGAGACCGTCTGCACCGATCAATATGTAAGAATTTCAACCTTCTTTTCTCAGTAACTTGGTGTCCTTTATTTCGACAGTGTTTCGGGCGCACGAAGTTAAATTTTTACACTCTGACCTTGGTGCTACGAATTCTCAAATCCCAAATAGACCCATTGGTGACCAGAATGGACACAGAGGACGACTTTCGTCTACTCTTCGACTTTACCCTTGACGAAACTGTCCAAGGTCGTTGCACTGTCGACGATCGTTTCCTACTCTGACGACTTTACGATTGTCGCCGTTCTCCAACAAATAAACCCTCCTTTGAGTCAGTTAACTCACTATCACCTAGGGTCTTTTTCTTAAAAAATTTTTAATTTAAATATAATTTCACTATACGAAATCAATAAACCTTTTTGTTGTTTCTGGATATTATGGACTTATGTTTCGGATCAACGTTTATGAAAAACATTTCCCATTTATCTAGAGGGGGATGGAGAATTAAATACGGTAACAGTTATCCGGTTCGACTCTGACTAGACCGGGGACCTCCTAAGACATAATTACCGGAGTGTTTTGATATAAGACCCAAGGTGACTTGTATAAATGACAAATAATTGAGAATTTATGGTCAGATCGGTTGAGGAAATCTAGACATCTGGAGAGTACGTAACGAAGAATAGAATTTACAGAAGGCTTTCCGTAAAAGTGAACACAGGTAGAAGAGTCTGTACCAAAAGTCCGCATAAGTAAGTCAAAATAGATGTCCCGAAGACTACTATGAGTCTTAGACAACTCGAGTCTCTTAAATGATCGTGGTGGAAAGTCTAAATTTTTTTTGTTGTTGTGTTAGAGGGTCGAAATAACGGGTAATTTTTAACCGACCTACTCTCTTATTTGTATGAAGTTTCGTCACAAGGGGTACTCGACGGATCGTCTCCGCACACCCCACACTAAGGGTCTCTTAAATCATTCATAATTGACTTCGGATCTTTAGAACTCCAAATTATTTACGAGGTCCATTGAGATTACATGGGTCACGAACGTAAATTTTCGTACCGTTCAAACCCTACCTGTACATGTGTGACGATATAAATTTTATCTATTGGTTGTTCCTTGAGGACCTCTCGTGTCCCTTGAGACGAGTTATAAGACATTATTGGATGTACCCTTTTCTTGGACTTTTTCTTGTCTGTATACATATACAGATTGATTTAGTGAATCCACACGTGAACTTTGACTGTGTAACAATTAGTTGATATGAGGTTATATTTTATTTTTATTTACCCTTTTTTTCTGTGGTCTCACTCTCTGGAACTTTATTTCTGAAGACTAAGGTGTGTGTTTTTTTATTTAAACTTGTCATACCGTTCTTCATACGACTGATCTCGGTTGGATTGAGGTCGGAAGGAGTGGACGTAGGTCGACCTTTACCAAGGTTGCACCGTATCAGTTGACCCCTGACCGGTCGATTTACTCCTACGTCTGAATCTAAAAGGTCTCAGTCTAATCCACGAAAATTTCGTTTTACAGATTGTATCACACCTCCCGTCCTCAAAAAGGACCTGTCCAAAGAACCTCCCGCGCACCACACGGACGCGAGCAAGACACACCATTGCACAGGTGCGGCGCTACGGTCGTGGTGTCTCGACTACTCTACGGCGCCAAGTAATTTTTCTGCCCAGTCTTATAACGGTCCCTCCTTACTACTGTTCACGACTCTCGATAACGTCAGTCGTAAAACCAGACAAAAATGTCTGTCATAAAGACTCAGGAATTCCCTACGAAGAGCCCCTTCCGTGACCGTGGGGTGAGGTCATGAGAACGGACCTTTTAGGGTACCTGCCTCCTCGGATCACCCGACGTCAGGTACCCCAGCGATTCTCAGCCTGTGCTGACTCACTGAAGGGAAAGCGAAAAGTGAAAGTACGTGACCTCTTCCTCTACCGTTGGGTGAGGTCACAAGAACGGACCTCTTAGGGTCCCTGCTCCCTCGGACCACCCGACGGTAGATACCCCAGCGTGTCTCAGTCTGTGTTGACTTCGCTGAATCGTCGTCGTTCCCTGCAAAGACCCTTCTTCAGTCTCCAGTGGACGATTGACTACACGGTGTGTTGTGTGTTGTTACTGTGGCTCGTGTACAGTCCGGGGGTGTGCCTCTCCAATACTCAACGTCAACCGTACTTCCGAGACTCGTCTATGTCGTCTACCTTTTGTCACCCCGCAAGTCGATCAAGAAGTATCCACTCGGAGACACTTTACCACCCCCCGTGATACTTCTGGGCGGGGGGGGTCCCGTCACGTGTACGAACATCGTTGTAGTCTTCAGTAATGTACCTTTAATCCATAAAAAATACCCCTGACAGTTAGTGATTTTCTTCTGGTCTAACTTTCCAAAAAATTTTTAATATGTTGACTACCGTCTAGTGACAAGATATACCTTTCTGAAAGGGTTTCCTGAAGTCTCAGGGTAGGTAATAACATGACGTTGAAGACTCTTGTGTTGGCGTCGTGAGGTCAGACGTTCAATATCCTGTGAATCGGTCCCGACGCGTGTGCCGTCCGAAAGTCATGTGTACACACAGCTTACCCTATGTCACCCTATGTGTCCACCATTATTGGTCTTCAGGGTGCGTAATGATTAAAGAGTAGTTGATCATCTAATAAGGTAAAGGGAAAGAGATACTTTTTTTCAATAAGGTTTAAACCCCAGACATTGCACTCAAATCTTCAATAGATAAGGTCCTTTGTAAAAAAAAAGAATTGTTTTTCATGTATAATTATTACACACACTCACACAGACTGAGAAACACTGGAATACCTAATATCGGACGGTCCGAGGAGACAGGCACCCTAAGGTGTCCGTCTTATACCTTACCGAACGGTAAAGGATGAGGTTCCATATCTGTTAAGAATCCTGAAGATTAAGTATGGTCTTCACACTCGAATCAACTGTGACAGAGTTTCATTGGATATGGTTTTCTGAAGTGAACTTCATTAGTTGTATAAGACACGTACACATACATTGTGTGTACGAGAATATGGAACTTGTGAACACAGAGGACGGGAGTGTTTAAGTCTACAACTCCGGGATTGGGGGTCACACTACAATGAACCACCACCCCCGAACCCCTCTATCAAATCGAGTACGCCCCTCTGAGAGTACTCAGAGTACCCGAATTACCAGAATATTTTTGACCTTCTCTGTGGTCTCAAGAGCAGGAGGTCCAAGTACCTGACCCCTTTACGGCGGACGGTCGACCCTTCTTAGTGGACTTGGGTTAAAACAATCGTAGGTCTAGAACGTTAATGTCGAAGGTCTTGATTCTTTTTATAGACAACGTATTCGGGGGTACAGGTACCATAAAACAACATCGTCGGGTTCAGTTAATTATGTGTACGAATTTGGGTCCTTCTGCTTCGAACACTCCGACAACGAACCCAGTGGAGGGTTCTCCCGAGATGTATTATATCAGTGGATATGATACATATATATTATATCGGTGGATATGGATACATATGTATTATATCAGTGGATATGATACATATGTATTATATGAGATATATCAGATGTAGTACATCAGTGTAAACGAAAAAGGTGGGTACTGGTCAGTGGGGGTGTTGACTATTTATAGTGAACTTTATTTTTTTATTCCGTAGAACTACCTTCCTTTGACTTTGTCGTCCCCCATTTTCTCGGTATGTGTCTCAAAGGGTTAATGGGAAACGGTACAGGTCGAGGGGTGGTGGAGAAGGCACTGGTAGGGTTCAGGACAGAGTCGAAAGGACCGAGTCTTTCGGGCAAAGTAGTCGGGAAACTTCGGCGCGGTAGGGAGTCCCGGCTGAGGGCAACGGCTTCGAGTGTTCTGACTGCACACTGTGGTCTTCTGGCTAAGTAGTCAAGTGTTACTCGCTCCACTTACAGTGTTTCCGGCCCTGGTCGTGACTACGGTGGTCCCGTGTGAGAGGGGTGACCGTCTGGAGGTGCTCTTCGAACTGGTTTTAATCTGCCAATGACCACCGCCGCCTTAGCTCTGTCTCCGTACTCTACTTAGTTCATAGGTTACCGTAGCCCGACTCGCGCGGACAACGCAGGTAAAGGAGTGAGCCAACTAGGACGGTTATTTCGGAATGTGCCGACCGATGGAGAGGGGCGCAGGAAGGGGTATTGTGTTGCAGGGACGGTCACGTTGATGTTACGAGGTTCCAGGACCGGTGTCGTACCGAGAGGAGACCTATCGCAAGCTTACCTGTGACAGATAAAAACGGAGACACTGAGAAAAAAAGTTATGATGAAACCCACTGGTTCGGAACCATCCAAGATTATGTGATTTGGTCCAGTGTTCCTTTAGAACGACTTGATGTCTGTATGATGGATAGTGCATACTAGTGAAGTATGCAAGGACACGACAGAGTGCCCGTATAAAATTGTGAGTCAACAACGACAAGTCAACGATTCAGCACAGGCTGAGAAACGATGGGGTACCTGTCGTCGTGCGGTCCGGAGGGACAGGGAGTTGGTGGAGGGTCTCAAGCGGGTTCAAGTACAGGTAAATTGAGAGTCTCCCGTTAGAATAAAGATTCAAGACCCCGATACTGAGTGACACAGTGAGAATGAGTACCGTTGACTCCAAAGACACACACTTACGTTAACAGATGTATGTACTTAAGTTGATGTATGTGCTTACGTTAATGGATGTATGTGCCAGTGTATGTAGATAAACTTACGGAAAATAACAATATTAGTGCGGGAAACTTACTAATTCGATAGGGTGTACCGGTGTCAAAAATTACACGTAAATAAACGGACACGGACCAGAATCAACGCCCTACACCCTAGATCAAGGAACTGGTCCTAGCTTGGGTCCGGGGGACGTGACCCTCGTGTCTCAGAATTGGTGACCTGGTGGTCCCTTCAGGGAAAAGGCATCAAAAATTAACTTGACATCTTATTATGTCTAAACTCGATTTTTCACAATCTGACTGAATTCTGCCCTTTGAAGACTTTTATGACGGCCGAGGACTTTTCTCCATTGAATGGTACTTTCAAGTTTTATAATCGATACTGTCTGTAGGAAAAAAGGTTCCCAATTGGCGAAGATACGTGCTGTGTAAGTAAGGGTTGTTTCCTTTGTAAACATAGACCCTATACATTTACTTAGCGCGTCAGACTGAGTCTTTTTTCATGAACTTTCGGGAAAGTCTTTACAGATAGGTTAAACTAGTGGGACCCTTCTTACGTGTCACCTTTCGTACAATACGAGGGAACTCTTCTAGTTATTATGAGTCATGTCTTTTCCGAAAGATATGTCAACGGCTTCCATTACGACCGACACCCAGTTTCCCCTAGTGACGGTGGGGGGAATCGAGGACAGAGTTTATCTGGGGAACAGTAGAACACGATGACACTACATAAATAATGACTCCCTGTTGACCGAACACACTGCTACAAAATCGATATTTTCCCACCTTACCGTAAAGGGGTGTTTTAAAAGGGGGGAGGAGGTTACGAAAGTGCAGTGTTTTCCGAAATTTTTTGGAAAATCAGACTTTTTAACTCTACTGGAGGGGATAGTAAATGGAGGACAATTGTGGCTGACCGTTAGAGTCCCTAGGGTAGGGGTCGCCTCACTTGTTGTCTTGGCTCTTTAATGGTAGACGTCTGTTATCGCTCAAACAAACGAAGGTGTCGTCGAGTTCCGGTCCCGACGAAGTACTTCGACGAAACAGAGGGTTGACGGGTCGACGAGGGTTCTCGTAGTGATGGCGTTTCCCTGTTCTCCCAGGGAGGTCCCACCGACTTAGGGGAGAAGTCGAGAGTGTGGGATGTTGTTCGTCAAGGGTTCCACGAATCCAGATCCCTACACCCTTAAAGGTCTCTTCACAAATAAGGATGGGGGGTTTTACCTTTTAAAGGGAAAGGATTAGTTTGTTCATACGTAATCTACTAAAGTCAACTGGGTCTCTGCCCTGTGTTTACTTTTATCTTGTGTTGTGTTTCCTACGTGTACCTTCTTTTGTAGACAACGGTGACCAAAAGAGGGAACTTGATCATGTCTTGATCAGTGAGATATCATTGAGTTAGTGAGACGTTGGCTTGGGTCGGGACAGGGTTTCACGAGAGTATTTTTGTCAGAACAATTGTACCGGAAAATGACAGAAGTGGGAAATGTCTTTTTTTTTTTCTTTTTTTTGAGGACAGGAAGGAAAGAGTAAGAGGGCACGATATAATGTCAACTACAAGATCGAAGATGTCCTTCGGACGAGAAGACGTGTGCCACTACATGGAACAAGTGCGTCGGTGTGTCTACGGGATACCGAAGGTCACGGAATAGTGGGAGTGACCTCGGTTTACCCATTACCTGTATGTACAACACGTCCCACGATCAATAGGTCGAACTAATTGTCTTTGGTTACACCTTTCTGAGAAGTGGTTCTTTTGTTTAAAGCTATGAATCTTTAATTCTTGTAAAGAAAATCAGAGAAACGGACCTTTGGACAACTAGGGAACTTAGTTGTCTTCAACAAAGATTTTGATACCTCTTCGTTATTTTACCGTTGACGGTGGAAAAGGATATTGTGTATAATTTGTATTAGGATATTGTAGGACATTATTTCTTTCCCTACCTTTGTCAGATGATCCTTTCGAGATTCCTCACTCAATTTATAAATTGGGATGACATTGATAGACGAATGACGATACCATATTACAAACTCTCCGTCTACTAGACCCAACTAAAACACACACGCACCGACAGGGAAAGTAAAGAAGGTAGTACTGTATGTAAGAGGAGAATCAGACGCGTCTCCGTTGACAGAAATTCACCACGTAAAGAAATGTAGGGTTGTAAGGAAACTCCACATAATTTTTGTAATCAGGTTATGAATGATCAACAAAAGAAACGATTACACTAACAATGTCCACGGACTAAAACTCCATAAACAAAGTCGTGGACACTGCCTGGGGTTGTGTAATTGTGTTGACGAATCTACGAAGAGAATCTAAGAGTAGAACAAATACGATAGTCAACCTTCAAACGACGAGACCCACCCTCTCGTCTTCCGTTCCCTCTGTGTGACCCCTTCTTGTTCGGTCTTGAGGTCGTGATTGTGAGTTCTGAAGTCTGCACAATACGATTCGAGGGTTAAAAAGACATCAGGACGACTTTAAGTCCCCCGTGTCTAGAAGTCTAATATTTCTTTTCGTCCGTTTTCCTTTGGTCTCCGGTGCAAGGATCTGGGGATGGGGGAGGATAGAGTCGTCCAGGATGGACGAGGGTGGACGGGGGGTGGGTAACGTCCAGGATGGACGAGGGTGGGGGGTGGGCAGGACGTAGGGGGGCTGGTTGTCGTAGCGTCCAGGGTGGACCAACCATCTTCAGTCCGCTGTCGAGAGCCCGGTGTCGAGAGCGCTACAGTGTGAGGACCGCCCGCCGGTCGCGCCGGACCAGACGCCGCAGCCGAAACCGAGAGCGCACCCGCCAGGATGCCTTCGTGTCTCCCACCCAGTCGTTCTCGCCGCGGGGCCATTAATGTGTCCTGGACGTTTTTACCAGATGCCCCGTCCGCCCCGCCCCTTCTTTACGAGTTTCACTGGGACCGGGGTGTGGACGGCGTCCTTCAAGACGTGAGTAAAGCGACACTCTGCAGTTACTATTCCGCCTACTTGTGGACACTCGACGGAGCTAGGAAGAACGTTCCAACTGCTTACATGTACCTTCAATATGTGTCGAATTTCGTTTCGAATGACAAGTTTTGCATGTCCTAGTTTAGGGGATAACTGAACCCGACCCCCACCCCAAGAGGAAAAGACAGGGGGGTTGGTACCTCTTGTCCTGACCTAGTACGTTTAATCATATCTCGGGTACCTAAAGTAAAGAGACCATCTCAGTTGCATTCCTAAACTCATTCTTTCCAGACGGGTCGCCACACGATCATTTCTTCGAGAGACCCCTTGTTTTTTAATCATTTGAGACTAGACATCGTAACTGACTGACGAAAAATTTTTTTATTGAAAAAAACAAAAACAAAAAACCGGTACGATGCGTGGTATACCCTAGAATCGAGGAACTGGACTCTAATTTGGGCTCGGGGGACGTGACCTTCACTCCTCAGAATCGGTGGCCTGGTAGTCCCTTCACGGTCGTGACCGACTAAAGCCACCACATAACTTCTGTACGAGGGTCGTGCCGGTCCAGTACGATGGTCACACTAAACGACTTACACATCAACCCTCGTCTGGATGTGGTACCCGAGGGGAGACCCATACGACCCTCTTACACGGGTCCTACCAAGGTTCTTCAGGTAAATCAACGAGAAATTCGTGTAAAGAACACACTTTGTTTTTTCCTCCTCTCTTCACCTCGACGTCTCCTCCTTTCCCCAGAGAAAGTCAGAGGGTGGAAGAGGGACCGGGTTAAGGAATGGGTGACTTTGGAGACGAGAAAGATCTCCTGATCCCGACCCTCTTTCCTTCGTCCCGATTCTCACCCGGAGGGATTCCGTTCTGAGTACCTCTGACTGTAGACGGACGGGTTCTTCTCCCCGAACCTCCGACTCTGACCCAGTAGGTGAAGGTTTCCTCTTCTAGAACAGGTTAACCATAAATCTACTACTGGGACCCGTGGATGAAGGATATTAAAATATTTGAAGGATAAAAGAAAATAATCACGATCCGTCCCGATATTATTGATCATCATTTTCGAATCTTTCTCAGATTTTCTCCACTATCGTGAGTAAAGTCTCTCTCGTCCTCTCCTTTACAACCCTTTACCGTAACACAGGATCGGACCCTCCTGTCCCAGACTGGACTCCTAAACCCCGATTTACGGGCTCCGGGGTAAGAGGTTAATGGAAACGATTGAGGGACGAGTGTAGGACACGAGAGTCCGTGCCCGGGTAAAGTGAGGATGAATCCTGGATCGACTCGAACCTCCGAACGACGTGATATTATAATTCACAGTACCTCTAAAAATAAAATCCCTAAAAAAAAAAGAATCAAAACCAGGAGATGATATAAGGGTGGGGAAGTACCTAGTGTAGGAGCAGCACCCCTTCCCCGAACGTATTGAGTTGCTTCGATACTCGGTACGACACGTCTCGGTGGGTTCTACCTACCCAGTATCACTTCTCAAGACTGTCGTACACCAGATGACCTCCTCCCTTACTGTTGGATGAGATTATAAGAACGGACCTCTTGCGGTACCTGTCCTCCTTTTACGTTCTTCTATTCTGTGGTCTACTACTCGGAGGTCCAACCCTTCACAGGTTATACAATGTCCCCTTCTCACCTCCCGTTAATGATTATCGAAGTCATTCTTACTTAGCCGACCCGGTTTTACCTTTACTGTGAGTCGACACCTACACAGACCACCACTTTCATTTCAGGCTACGACACTTCTCGTTATGACGTATCCTTGGACCTTACCATCCAGGTAGTTAGTTCCATTTAACCTGTACCAGTTCGTCCTCTACCGTTTCTGACTTGTGACTGTAAAATCCTTAGTCACTTGATTTTGCCTGTCCTTACCCACTTAAATTAAGTCTACTGGTAACATAGATGAAGACACTAGTTCTTAAGGAATCTGCTTTACCGAAGTTCGATCCGAAGTCGTCCCAAACTTGTCTCTTGAAGGTTTACATGTTGGACCAAAAGTTTCTCCGTCTCCTTGGTGTTTTAGTTTGACGTTTCCTCAAAGTCTTTTTTTAGATAAAGACGAAGTAACTGATGTGATCTCCGAAACTGACCCCTAGTGTTGTTTGACGTCTTTTAAGAAGTTCTCTACACTCATGTGCCAGTGTACATTCGTCCAGTTTTTCGTTGTCATTCTTGGTCTGTACCTTGTTACCTGATCAAGTTTTAACCCTTTCCTCATACTGTTCCGACATATGACAGTACAGTGGGACGAATAAATTGAATATACGTCTGATATAGTACGTTTTGCGGTTCGACCTACTTAGTGTTCGACCTTAGGTCTGACGGTCCTCTTTATAGTTGTTGGAGTCTATATGTCTACTATGGTGAGATTACCGTCTTTCACTTTTCCTTCATTTCTTTGAGAACTACTCCCACTTTTTCCTCTCACTTTTTCGACCGGACTTCTAGTTCTAGGACTGTAGTCCAGGGTAGTGAAGTACCGTTTGTCTTCCTCTTTTTCACCTTCGTCACTGTCTGAAAGAAAATAACCCGAGGTTTTGGTGACACCTGACACTGACGTCGGTGTCTTAATTCTCTACCAACGAAGAACCTTCCTTTCGATACTGTTTGGATCTGTCACATAATATTCCGTCTCTATAGTGAAACGTCTGTTTCCAGACATATCAGTTTCGATACCAAAAAGTCATCAGCACATGTCTACACTCTCAACCTGGTATTTCTTTCAACTCACAGTTTAACTACGAAATTTGACACTACGACCTCCTCTGAGAATGTTCAGGACACCTGACATTCCTCTAGTTTGGTCAGTTGGGACTTATAAGTGACCGTTCTGACAACGACTTCGACTTCGCGGTTATAAAACCGGTTGACTACCCTTCTCGGCTGAGTAACCTTTTCTGGGACTACGACCCTTTCTAACTCCCGTTCTCCTCTTCCCCCGTCGTCTCCTACTTCAACCGACCTATCGTAGTGACTGAGTTACCTGTACTCACTTGTTTGAGGGTTCTCTGTCACCTCCTGTCTCCTCGGACAACATGATATGTCAGGTACCCAACGTTTCTCAGCCCGTGCCGAATTCCTGATTTATTGTCGTTGTGATATAAGGGTTCCGTGTCTTGTGACGAACCGTGTATCATAAATAACTCCCTAGTAAAGTATTTATTTTCTTACCTCCTACAAAAGAATCCTTGTCGACCGATCAGTGAATTTTTACCTAACTGTTTTGATGTCTCTGTCATTTATCTAGTCGTCAAAGGTTCCCAAGTTCCACTTTCGTCCACTCCCTACTTGTTCTCCTAGTGTCCCTTACAAATCCCCCGACTTTGATAAGACCTATTAGGAGATTACCCCCCCTATGTGCTGTAGTACGAGAACAGTATTGGGTGACTTGACATGTTTCTCACTTGGGATCGTATATCATGCCTGAAGATCAATTATGACTGTATAGGTGCACCTAAGGAGTTAACATAGTTTACATGGGTGATGTTCTACAATTATTGTTCCCCTTAACCCACACCTACACCCGTCTCCTCCATACGTCTTTGAGACATAAAGGACGAGTTAAAAAAGACATATGAATTTTGACAAGATTTTTTATTTCACATACTTAATTTTAACTTATTTAGTTTAAGTATTCTTAATAATAAATACTTAATGTCTCCCATAAAATCTACTAGGGACAACTATCCCATACCTCTATTCTAGTTCTCCCAATCTTGTATAAGGATTTTTGGGGGTACTCCTTCGGTTGTGACTACTCCGAAATCAAGGTACACAACCCGGACTCTGAGTCACCTACGGGAGAGAATACGAGAAAGTCAAAGAGTCTTAGAGTTAAGAAAAAACAGGAGTCTTAATAAAAGGTAAAATAGACGATATGAATCGAGCTCGGATTAATACAGATCCATGGTATTAATTACTTCGGTGTTCTCATGTCAATAGGACGGAATATTATTTTAGACGATCGGAAAGTTACTATTTGAATGTTTTTAGTTCATGATAAATAAGGCTGAGTTAGTGTTGGGTGGTGGCACCTCACTTTATTTACCACCTTCATAAAGGTGGTGAAGTCTGTCGTTCGATTTGACCTTTTGTCTGTTTGTGTCGAATTGGAAAGACGTTTACATAAAACCTTCGTGACGTAGTCGCTTCGGAATTGGGAAATGATGGACAAGAAAGGACACTCTGGTCTGTTTCCGCCACCCCCGTGGAAAAGGTGACTGACGGGGAGGGACACAGTCGTGAAGACGCACTGACGGTACTACCAGTTTTGGTCTCAGTTCGGACTTTGGTCCACACACGGGTCCTCGAAGACCATTAGGACCTGGACTATTGTTCTTTATCTTCTCCCTGAAGGGACCACCAGGTCACCAACTCTTAGGTGGACGGTTACGTCCCCTGCACCCAAGTCAGGGACCAGACCCTTCTAGGATGTACGACGCTCGTTGATTCGGGTACGTAGTGTTGATGGCACACGGACCTCGGGCACGAGACGTTGTTCTCTCCGATGGCGTGCAACGTGGCGTTACTTCTTGTCGGGGGTGGGGGTGACGTTGATCTCTTTCGGGTGTGTGTCGTTGTTTCTGGGTCAAATCGGTTTTTATTTGTTTATTTATTACAAAATTTTCATCTTCTCTTGTCCTTCGGTAGACTCAAACGACAGTAGTTTTCGTGACACCCCAACCCGGTAACTATGTAGAACTAAAACAGGTCTCCTTTTTAGACCCGAACTGGGACCAAGTGCACTAAGTACACAAGGTTAGGGTCCGAGTCAAGAGCTCGTTGCGTGTTAGGGAATCAGTCATTCTGTGTGGTTTTACTGTAACAAGTACCCAGTCACCACCCCCCAACCACCACCCTTTCTTCTGTCCACCTTTGATGAGTTTCACCTACGGGCCGACGAAGGTCTACCGACAAGTGCGCTTTGTGTAGGTGTGTTTCCTCGCGAGTGTGTACGGGTTCTAAAACAAATGAGGTTTCTGAGGGCTGTGGGTAGTTAGAAGTCTGGGAGTCCCTGGAGGATTAAGGTAGTAGTAGTAGATATGAAAGAGTATAGTTTACGTCGTTTTTCATTCCTCTTTTGTGGTAGAGAGTCCGTAGTCACCGACTGAAAGAAAATCCAGGATGAAAATGGTTATTTGGTCAAAATTGTACATCTCTCAATGATAAAACCCCACTTCTCGATGTCTCTCAAGACCCAGTGACCGATTCGACCATGCCGTCCATTCACTGGGAGTGGGTCTGTATTCCAGTGAACGCTTGTCGGGTTTGTCGTTGTCACCTTCAAGACTTACAGTCCGTAGTAACATGAGTTTGGAATTAATGTCGAACAACGAAAGGTTAGTCAATCATCACAATCAGTGAGTCAGTACAGGCTGAGAATCACTGGGGTACCTAATGTCAGTTGGTCCGAGTACCCTAAGAGGTCCGTTATACCTCACCCAACGGTAAAGGAAAAGGTCCCCTAGAAGTCCCTAACTTGGACTCAGAGGACATGAACGTCCACCTAAGAAATGGCAGAGTCGGTGGTTCCTTAAACTACTCTTAAAAAAAAAGAAATCTCTAATTTTATGTACAACGTACTTGAAAGTTCAGTGGAATGAGTGTTGTTTTGTTAGACCGAAAGAGTCAAAAAGAATTTGTAATATTACAAAAATCTTTTTTTCCTTTTCGTGTATTTGTTATGTACCTTGTACGAGTCGTGTACGTGAATGATGATTACTCCGTGTACGTCCGGGGAATCTGTTGACAAGGTCGAAGAAAGGTATAAAATACGTGGATAAGTGACTGCGTCGTCTATTTCTAAAATTAGATCTTACTTGGTCTTAAACCGATTTCCACTTTGACATATGTTATAAATATTAAAAGATAAAGATAACAAATGTAAAAGAAGGGTTGTTTTTTGACGAAACTTTTTTTTACGACTAAAACTACACAGAATTTTAAACAATACAAGTTTCACGTCAACGGACTAGACTGAAACTTTTAAACTACCGTCTCCGACAGTAACTAACCAAGTCCTCGATGTGTACATTAGACGAAACTAAAGGTATATGAATGTCCTTTAATAATCGTTGTAAATTTTTGGTGTCATTAACTCCCTGAAGAGACCACCGGGTCACAATCCTCTGTGACGATCACGTCCTCTGTCCCCAAGTTAGGGACCAGACCCTTGATTCCAGGTGTACGGTACGCCGTTGATTCGGGCACGTAGAGTTGACGACTCGGGTGTGTGGGACCTCAGGTTCGAGGCACTGTTCTCCTCGGCGACGTTACTCTTCGGGCGTACGGCGATGATCTCTCGACGGTGACGAGAGGTGTTGATCTCTTTTGGACGTCGTTACTTCTGAGACACGTGGAGTTGTTTCTGGGTCATGTCGGTTTTTAAAAAAATTACATTTTTTTTTTTTCGTTACCACGTATTGTGAGATCTAGAATCTATTACCGTTGAGATAAAAAGGTCGACGAGTTCGGACCTGGGACATTCAGTAGGGACAACGGAGGAGAAGAGAGTGTCCGGTACAGGTACCAGTCGTTTCCTCCGACCGTCCTGGAAGTTGTGTGCGGACTGCGGTGGTGTAGAGGAAAAACAGTGACGAGGACTGACCCAGCGTAGAGTGACCAAGGACGTTTCCGTCTTAACTAGAGGGACACAGACAGGTACATCGGGTGGTAAGGTGAAGAGAAGACCAAGGGAACTTTGACGGACTGTTATTGGCGGTCAGAAAGGACCTAATACCGTAGTACAAGTTCTTTTACGGTTGTTAACTGGACAATCGGAAGGAAAACCCGACACTGTAATAAGTGAATACTCTCGATCGGAACGTTTTAGGTCAATAGGACACATATGTCACATCAAGATTGCTTCTTTAATCACACAATTCGTTCCTTATAAGAATTATACTTGGTTCTTTGACTACAAAGGTGTCGAGAGTCGATTTTTCGTTTCCACACTACACATTGACGAAAGAGTCATAGCTACACGAAGAGGTGAGTTCTGGTTGAGCTACCCTACGTCGTACACGTCGACGATTCCGTGTCCACCCCGGGACTCGACGGGGAGGACTGCAGATTGAACGTCAGAAAGTGTGTGTCTGGATAAGTGACCGCATCGAGGACGACTAAAATTAGACGTTGTCCGTCTCAGTCGTTTTCGCGGAGTCATTTAAACCAAACCTTTTTGATGAAGACTACTCAGGGTAGAAATGTGAGTAATCAAGAACTTACAATTACAAAAGAAGGTTACAACGAAAAAAGAAGACATTTTCCGTCCTGGTCGTTGTCAGTGAAGTTTTGACAAGAATCCAGGACCAAATCTTGTTCACTGTCGTAGTCGTTTGTCGACAGAGAAAACAGTCCCGCCGAGTAACGAAGGAAAAGATTTCCGTAATAGTTCAATATATCTATATTTTACGTCAAATCCCCCACACGATAGGGGTAACTTTACACCGAAACCGTAAAATTCCCGGGTTTCAGAACGTCTCCATACTACTGTACCCGAAACTTTGACACCCGTCGGTCTCTGGTCCGACTCCGGTTAGATCAGTGTCTACCAAGGACAGATACTCTAGTCTTCAAAATATGGTGTAATGTAATTAACGTAATCTCTACGGAGGTGTCTTCGTATTAAGTATAGTTCGGAACCGGAAAATAGGTCGCCTCTATCCTCCTACTTGGCTCTATCAGATACTTGCTTCTAAGTATGTTTCTTACACTTTACGACAGGTAATGCACCTAATGACAGTACGAGTATTTCCAGATCCGCTATATAAAGGAGAATTTAAACCACGGTCCTTTTTAGACCAGACTACTGTACGACCACACGAACAACGTAGTGTCTTACTCTTGGTGTTATAACAAAGAGAAAAACAATGTCGATGACCCTTTGGACCTTATTTTAATAACAGTTAGATACACATACCAATAGAGGAGATTACTGTACCAAATTGTAAGGGATCGTAGTCCTTACGAGAATACATACACTGAATATTACGGGACGTTTAGGAAAAACCTCTGACCGGCCTATAACTTCTTTCTAATGACCTAGTTATTCGAGAATAATATGATTCAAAAGAATCAGGACTATCACACACTTACGAATCCCTGTATACACTAAATGAACCCCTGTCTTATCGGTTGGTGCGTCAAAGGAAATGTCTATAAAAAAGATATAGGTCTTGTGAAAGTTCGAACCTTTTACTCAGGAGTAAGAATTCATGTAATGTCCGAGATAAGGGATTGTAAAATAGTTTGAATTATTCGAATTTCCAATATAAGAGACCTGTCCGGTCCGGTTTTCGTGTAAAGATTAGGAGTCGATCTTATTCGATTTATTAACCGATAGAAGATGAAATGAGACCCAAAATATTTTAAATAGATTTTAAATGGAACGACACATTAAATGTGTAATTCTGTTTAGACCACATCTTTGTTAAAATTCCCTACAAAATAAGAACTTTATTACAAATCTCTTTTCAGGAAAATTACTCACAATAAGATGTCAATTTTGTGTAATGTGATTTATTCTGATTTTGAAGTAAAATACCCTCTTTTATAAACGACTAGTAAACAGACTATGAACCTATCATAGGTCTTATATATTTCTTGAGAATGGTGAATACATTATTCTTGTTAACTTTTTACCCGTTTCCTGGTCTTCTCTGCAAAGACGTTTCTATGTGTTTACCGGCCCTTCGTGTGCTTTTCCACAAGTTGTTGTGATTAACATTCCCTCTATATTTAGTTTTGGTGTTACTCTATGATGGAGTATGGGTGATCCTACCAATGATGACTTTTTTCTTTTGGTGAGTTCGATTGTTCATAACCGTTCCTTCATCTCTTGAATATTTGGACCGCGTGACGACAGCCTTTGTCATACCACCCGGGGGGTGTTACTTTTTACGTTGACGACACACTAGGTGGTTAGGTTGAGGAACCATATATGGTGGGGTCTGACTTTCGCCCCAGAGTCTCTCTATAGACATGTGGGTGTAAGTGTCCCCGCAATAAGTATTGTGGGTTTTCCATCTTTGGTGGGTTCCCACGGAGATACTTTCTTCCCTCCTTACTTTGTGTCGGGTCAGTGTGTACCTTGTTAGTATTACACACACCCGAGTCAGTACAGGTCGAGAAACACTGGGGGACCTGACGTCGGACGGTCCTAGGAGACAGATACCTTAAAAGGTCGATTCTAATAATCTCACCCAACGGTAAAGGATGAGGTCCCCTAGAAGGACTGGGTCCCTAGTTTGGGCTCAGAGGACGTGACCATCTACCTAAGAAATGGTGGCTCGGTGGACCTTTCAGGTATACCTTACAACGCACACACACACACACACACACACACACGCACACGCACACGCACACACACACAACGGATACACACAATCAGTGAGTCAACACAGACTGAGAAACGTCGGAGTACCTGACATCGGACGGCAGTCGGAATTTTTCCTTCCTTAAAGACTACACACGATATAGTACCTACTTGGAAGGTACCTTGAATTACGATTTCTTTATTCGATCAGTGTTCTCCTGTTTGAGACATACTAAGGTAAGGGTCTTCCTTGGATCTTCTCAGTTGGAGGATCTCAGTGTTTCATCTTCGCACCAACGGTCTCCGACCTCCTCCCTCTTGTCCCTCAACAATAAATTACCCATCTCAAATCAAGACCTTTTACTTTTTCAAGACCTCTAACCGACGTCTCGTTACACTTACGTGAATGTCGACTCGACATGTACGTTTTTACCAATTCTACCATTTAAAATACAATACACATAAAATGTCACTTTTTTTTAGATTTTTTTTTTAGTGGGTACTTATTTATAAAGGTCTTATAAGATACATAGGTCTCCTTCACTTTTCTTTTCTGGTTTCCAACCCAGTAGTCTGCTCTGTAACGAAGTGATTAGGACCGACCCCGTTCGACCCCTTCGATACAGTTCGCTCCGCTTACCACGATTCTTTTCCTTCTCGGTTTCCTAGAAATTCCCTTCTTCACAGTCTTGAAACTTTACACGTCCGCCGAAGGTATAAACAAAACGATCGAGAATGGTATTGCGGACCGTGTCGTCGTTAGGAGTTTATAACCACCTTATTTATTTATCCATTTCCCCGAAGGGACCACCAGATCATCAATTCTTAGACGGAACGTTGTGTCCAACGTCCCCTGAGTCCAAACTAGGGACCCGAAGCGACCACCGAGTCTACCATTTCTTACACGGACGTTACGCCCTCTGGATCCAAACTAGAGACCCAACCCTTCTAGGGGACCTCTTCTTTTACCGTTTGGTGAGATCATAAGAACGGACCTCTTAGGATACCTGTAAGTACAGTTACATACCGTTTTGGTGATGTTTTGACATTTCATTAATCAGAGGTTAATTTTTTTTTTAGGATACCTGTCTCCTCGGACCACTCGATGTCAGGCATCCCAGTGCTCCCTAGCCTGTGTGAAGACTGTGAAAGTGAAAGTGTCCTTTGATTCCAGGTTGTACGGTGTCTCGTTGACTCGGGTATGTGGTCTTGATCTCTCAGGCACCCGACGTTACTGTCTAGGGTGTACAACGTTGCTTCTGGACTCCGTCGATTTCTTTATTTATTTATGAAATTTTTATTTATTTTAGCCATTCTCTCTCTCTTTGGATTTTCTATTGGGGTTCCAAAGGTTGAACCATACGTCTACTTGTCGAAATGATGTGTCTCTACGACATATCTACCCTTCCGACCTGTTAAACTTTCCCCTATGTAAGTTCGTCCTAAAATATGTTAGATTCGTAAAGTTCAACCTTTACTTCCGACGTTACGTTTCAATTCCCAGTTCCACTCGTTGTCGTTACACTCAGTACACTAGTGTCTACCACCTCCTCAGGTAGTCTACTCATACAGTTTTTTCACTTCCTACCTCTGTTTTACAGGGTCCCTGGACTACCTCCTTTACTTCACTCTCCGTTACCGCATTTCCATCTACCACTTGAAGGTTGCCTTGGAAAGTTTAAAGGACAAGAACCCATTCTGGACACGAGGAGAATCCTTCCTTCACCCGGTGTAGACTTAAACAGACTCCGTCGACGTGACCGACCGCCTAAACCTCCGTCGACTTTACTCGGTCGTACCAAATGTCAGACTCTTTCCCCAACAGACAGTTGGAACGAGACACGACCTCTTTCCACTACCATCCAAACAACTCTTGGAGGTTCTGTCGTCAAGATTGTCCTTCCAGTCCCCTGTAGGACCCACGGGGTCGTCAATTGTGAGACTCGAAGGTGAGGTTCACCATATCCAAACTAGGGACCAACCCCTTGGTTCTAGGGTGGTACACCAGTTTTTTTCAAAATTATTCTGGTGACGTCTTTGACCAGGTTTCTCCCAGCCACTCCTTCCTTCTCTCCTTCGTCTCCTTCGTCCACACTCGGTGTACGACCACTGAAGACTGGGTCTTTCCTTCTCCTTTAAACCTGTCATTGGTCCCCCTAATCGACCCAATTCCCTTTTCCGTGAAATGAACATAGGTACTGTCGTCTAGGACAACCTTCCGTCCTTCTTTCTACGAGTCTCTTGTCCTCTTTTACTTCTCCGAAACTCTTCCACTGTTGACAACCTCAGCCCAGAATCTGTTTCTTTTTATTTTCTTTGTCCTTTTGTTTACGACCCAACTAAGTCACAAAATTTTAATAAATTTCCTAGGATTCGAACGTTAGACTAGGTCATAAAGACGGATCTTTTGAGGTACCTGTCTCCTCGGACCGTCCCCTCACATACCCCACCGTTTCTGAGTCTGTACCGATTCGTGTCCTGTGTCGTGTCGTTCGGACTTTCTCTGTGTCACACCTGAGACCTTTGGTCTGTCTGGACCCGAATTTGGGTGACTAGTGTAGGGTCGACACGGTGAAAACGGAGTGAAAGGAATGGACATATTACGGTCACTATAATGGAACATGTCAACGATTCCAGTCTTGACTCAAGATACTTCATCACTCCAGATTACGTCTCTCCCATAAATGAACTATTTACCGGTGATAATCAGAGACCGATTTTACATCCCGACCATCCCTTTTAGACCCACGAATTTCTCCACTTCTAAACGTTAGTCCTAACATATGTTTTCAAGATTCTTTCCTTTTGCTTAACGCTGTATCGTGACCCTCCTGGACTAAAATCCGACTGTATTGAAACGTAGAGAGAGACCGTCCCCAGAGAAAAGATCCTCTTCGTCTCTTCCTTCTTCCCCCGGGAACTACGTCCCGTCTTTGGACTCGCTCCTCCTACCTCTACTTGGGTGGAGTCTCGAGACCCTTCCCCCCTGGCCACGTGACGGTCCCCCTCTGAGATTTTATGTCTCCCAATTCAATCCTTGGTGACTGGTTACACTTCCGTTAGTCCTTTGACATTTCAGTATATTTACGTCTGATAATAATGTCAAAATCCACGAAAATCAACGAATTTTATTCCGAAGAAAGGGTACCGGTTAAAGTATCTTTACCGGAATAAAACTGATTTAGAGTGAGTTCAATGGTACGGAAATCAGTGTTTTCCACCCAGTTTGATAAAGTTTTACCTACGTATAAGCCATTTTACTTTAGTCTATATTAGTACTGGTGTAAAGAAAGATCACAACATTATCTTTGTAGACCCACAAGGGTTTTTCTTGAAGTTTTGGAAGTCCTAGATTCGTCTGGGACACCCATCACTACTCTTGACAGTCCAGTTCCGACAAACATAAAGGTGCAGTCACAACAATACGAAAAACAGGAAATGGTTACCAGTGACACCACTGTCTAATTTTCATACTGATTCTTAGTCTCGTTACATTCTGATAGATCACCAGCTTTGTGTACGGCCGTCGATCGTCACAAGTCGGCTCACTGATTACCTGGGGTCACTTCCCAGTGCCCGTCTGGATTAAAGGAGAAGCACCCCGTCTGCGTGTGACCCACACGTGAACGACCACGATTATACTAGGGTAAAGTATTTATGAATTAGTGGTTTTTTTTTTGTTTTCGTTTGTAATAAGTACGGAAATTTTACTGTGTTTGATCTTGAGAAAAAAAAGGGGAAGAAAAAAAAAAAATTTAAAATGAAATAAAATGTTATGACATAACCAAAACGGTATGTAGTTGTACTTAGACGGTACCCACATGTACTCAAGGGTTAGGACTTGGGGGGAGGGTGGAGGGAGAGGTATGGTAGAGAGACCCAGTAGGGTCACGTGGTCGGGGTTTGTAGGACATAGGACGTAGAATCAACTTTGTGTCAGAGAATTCATCATTCTATAGGTAAAACATTTAATGGATTTTACCGAGAGATTTCTAGGGTTTAGTTGGTCAATGTGAAACTAGACAGATCTGGACGGTTCTATCACTGGTCATTTCCGTGACCGAGGAGACGACCCGTACCCTACGATTCATACTTGGACGAGTCCTGACCGAGGCGTTCGGTAAGACGTAGACTTCAAGATAGCATAAATTCTATACCCAAACCTTCAACAACCTAAACCCTGTCGTGACGAAAAGCTCCTTACTGTTTCATTATCCTCATGTCAATAAGAGAGTCGTTTGGTAAATTGAGTGAATTGGAAAGGATCATCGTTACAAAGGAACATCCTTGCAAACATCCTTGACATTAAGTCACTGACGTGACTAAAGTGTGGATTAGACACTGTTCTTGTGTAAGGTATCAAAGTGAAAATTTTTCTATGTTTACTTGAACAGATGTTTTGTCTTTGTCTCAATGTCTACGTCTGTTGTTCGTCTCCGAATGGGACCATTCCGCCCCCCTCCCTACTTGACCTTCTGGTCCTACCTGTATGTGCTGTCACATGTCGTGTTGGTGGTCATCCTTGGACGACATTGTCTACACAAGAGTCAGTGGTCACACAGGGGTGCGCGACAACGAACGGTCTGAGGAGACAGACAACCTCTCCCAAAGGTAAAAGAGGAGATCCCTAGAAGGGTTGGGTCCCTGGTTTGGGGACAAAGGACGGAACCGTCCACCTAAGAAATGGTGACTCGGTGGACCCCTGAGATATACTATGGAACATTACCGGTTATACCCTTTTCTCAGAGTTTTTCTCACCTATATACGCATTGACTAAGTGACACGACGTGTGTCTTTTGGTTGTGTAATATTTAGTTGATATGAAGTCATTTTAAAAAAATTTTTCCTTTTGTTTCAACAACTGACGAAAGTCAGGTTTAAAAGTCAGAAAACAACGTTGTCTATAACCCCTGTGATTACATTACTCGTGTTTCGTAAATGAACTGAAAGCAATTGGAAGATCAAAACTCCTCTACTAAGAACTGTCAAGACGAAACGGTCTGTCTAATTTTTGGTATTAATCTTGACCTTCCCGGAGCCTCTCGGGTGCTTCAGGAAGGGGACACCAGTCTATTACTGAGAGGGAAGACATCTTTAAATTTTGAGTCTCTCTGGTTCGTTGTTTGAGTTTCAGTGTGTCATTAGGTCACCCTACTTGTCCGTCTCCGGTCCAGAGGTTTCCAAATCCCGTTTCGACCATCGATACGACACTTCTCTCTAAAGACATGACGACAGATGTCTAGAACACCATCGTTTACAGGTACTAGATAAAGCAGAAGTTCAATATTTGAAAGGAAAGACGATATTTATAAGGAAGTATGGGTGTCAAGAATATCAATACGAAAGAGAAATAACTCAGATGACGGGAGGAATAAATAATAGAAATTATAATTATCTAAAACTGAACATGACTTTTTACGTCTACTCCACGAAAGAAGAGGATGTATAAAAATTTGGTCAAAACCGACTGAAAGTTCACTTTACGTCGAATCTTTTATAGAATGGTTTCTGATCCCCTTTTTTAACCAAAAGTAGTTCCAATAAGAAGTCGTCCTTGTAAAATCCACCACAGTTTTTATGACGTCTAAGTAGATTGAGTATCAACGGAAGGGGTTTGGTGGTTTAATCATTAATTGTGGAGGTTCAAATTTTCCTTTATAGTCTTCTAGTAGATCGAGGAGGACTTAAGAATTTTTCAAAAGAAAAAAAAGGTGCACCCTTAGAATTTTTTTTGTTGTTGTACTAAAATAGACAAAAATTCGTAAACCGACACAATTTGGTTCTTGTCTTTTGAAAGTAGGGTATGACTTACCTATTCTATTATCGAATGAATGGGGTCTTTTGACTCTTTTTACCACCGACCTTGTTTATACATTTGGTCCTACCAACGAAAAGACGAGTCATGGAAATTTATTGTGAACCATATTAAACCTGACCAACCCCACCCCACCCCGTTTCCGCCAAAACTTCTACTTGTGTACATACAACTTGTCTTTCTTGACACACGAAGAGGAAGTAATCTCTGCCCCCACCTTTACGTTCCGTCTTAAGTTTGTTTAATTGATTTTCCCAGTACAATTTAAGACCGAGTTTATTATCCTTACAAAAGGAAGTAAGAACTATCTGACAGTCAACTCAACGGAGTTATTTTATAGGAACACCCTGAATATTATGAACCTAATAAGAACTAGTTCTCGGACGACAACCGAACTCAAAGACGAGATCTGTGAAAGACTACTTGAAAATTGGAAATGAAAAGAAGTATCCCCTTAATTGCCTGACACCCCGGACCCTCCGTTACGGTACGTCCAGCCACCCTACCTACTTGGCGACAGTGACCCCTTACACCCCAACGGAAGGCCCTAGGTAAGGAATCACGGTGTACGTGACTAGGGTTGCCTTCCTGGGGAGTGGTCGGGCTTTAAGTCTGACTCAGAGGTCTTAAGGTTCGTGTCACCCGTGTGACGTGTACGATTCTTACTCCGTCTTGTAAATCCGAGACTCGGGACAAACCCCGAAGAGACCACCGAGTCTACCACTTCTTAGACGGACGTTACACCCCCTAGGTCCAAACTAGGGACCCAAATCCTTCTAGAGGACCTCTTCCCTTCCCGATGGACGAGGTCATAAGAACGGACCTCTTAAAGTACCTGTCTCCTCGGACCACCCGATGTCAAGTACCCCAGTATTTCTCAGTCTACACTGACTCGTTCAAAGTGAAGTGAACCGTGAATCCTTCCCCAAAAGAGACTCCGGGTTCTTAAGTTTCAGATGACAGTAAAACATTTATTCTTTCGTGCGACTTGAGCCCTCCCTATCCTTCTTAATGGGTGGTTTGGGACTTCAGACGGGCGGGGGACCGACTCTCACCGGGTCACAGTCGTCCTTCCAGGACCCGGGAGGGGTGACGAAGAGTCGAGACTGTCAACGACTTTCCGAGGTCCAAATGGAGGGTCTCACCCGATGTGAAAGGTCCAGGCTAAAGGACTTACATGATCCACAGTCCGTCACCCTCCTCCTGACGTCTTTCAAGAAAAAAGGGGAAAGTCATCACAGTCATGTTAGTGTCTTAGATGAATTTTACTGTTGTCTGAACTACTGACTTCCTACACGGGAACAGAATGTCCACGACCCCTCATCTTCGCACTCTTTAGGTGAAAATGAACTCCGACTCTTGGAGCCTCGGAACTCTGTGAGACCTCCTGAGACACCTTTGGGCATTCCATGCAAATATTAAGACCTGGGGTCACCTGACATTACCTGTGTCAACCCCTCCTCCGAAGGGTAAAAAGTGAGACGAGACTGTACTTACTCTACTCCATCCTTTATCTTTTTCGGGAGAAATATCGAAGTATACGTTAGGGAAACCCGACTGGTCAATGGGACTTTTACATGTCCTGTAGTTCCTTTCCCCTCCGATTACTCAGTCAGTAGTTCAGACCTCGTTCGGGTAGGGCTTCTTCAGTGGTAGGAATCTTTCTACACCCCTACGGAGACGTGAGGTCAGAAAGGGTTGCTTCTTACCCTTACAATGACAAGGTCTCATTCCTCCTCTCCATTCCTAATCCGAGAAAGGTACGTTCTGTTCCTTCGAACTTCGACCACTCACTGAGTGACGAGGTGCTAAGACAAGGACCCTCGAAAATGACTGTTGTGAGTACAAGACGACAGGGTACAGAAAGATGACTGTACAGAGGTCCAAAGTCTAGTGCACACTTAAACACGAGAGATTTTATTGACGAGGACCGGGTAGAGGAAAGTTCCGACAGATGTAAGAGTAAAGTACTAGTCGAGGATTACAGACGATACCGTATGTTTTGGAGTTACATGAGTTAGTAGATGTTTACAGGTCTTTACGGAAGTTTAATAAACGATAAGGTCCGTTGTGGGGGTTCAGATGAATTGAGATTTAAGTAAAAAGAAGAGGATGACTAATATAACAGGTACAAGTGGTAGGACGAGACTGGGAAGACATTGAGACCACCACTTTACTTTCGAGAAAGAAGGGGGAAGTTAAAGAGAGACCGGCCACTAGTGACAACCGTTGTCAATTAACATTTATCCTTTGAAGAGACGTTACAAAAAGATTCTGCAGTGTTGTCGTCGTCGAGTTTGCCCACTCGGCCATGTCGGACTGTTTTATTTTTTCCAGGAGTACGAGTCTCTTGTCTGAGATACTAAAGTTATGGAAATCTGGTAGTTTAAAAACGTGGACCAGAATCCAGGACCTATACAAGGTCCCAGAGGATCAAATATCAGATCTCCTTGAACTCATCGACACATGGGACGACGACACACTTTTGACACATTTAGAATTACTACGACTTAACCAAGTGACACGAAAAGTCCAAAGGTGAAGATGAACAGACACACAAGTAAGACAATCAAAAACTCTCAAACTATAACTTTGAGGTCGATTTTTAGAATTGAATAGATGGAATTTTTTGACATTATATATATCAACTTGATATATATTGGAACAAGATATAAAAGGTTCAGAGTCCATTTCCACAATAGTATAAAAGTATCAATTTTATTATTATTTAAAAAATTTTCCAAGTGTACGAGTAGACTCTCTCTTTCCAGAGAGACAATGAGGGACTTGAGACTCTGTGATGTCATTCAGTGGCGTCAGTGTGTAAAGTTATACTATTTATTGAAGAGCGATCAATTAAAAATTTTATAGAGAAGGTATCACGGCCGTATTAAAGTCTTTGGTCGAATAGTTGGTACCAAGAGTTCCAGACTTTAAATCTACGATAGTCTACTGCTTAAGGAGTATAGTGATTTTTCATCATAATTTACACACGACCTATCCACATTGTACTGTCAATTAAAACTCCCCTCTTATTTTTTGTATATGTGTTTATATATTATATGTTTGTAAAATCAATACGCATATGACTAACGTACCCGATACTTTACAGATAGACGTGGTCGTTTGCAATCGGTGACGACTCGTAGAGAAAACCGAAAAAGAGTTTCGTTCATAGATAGATTGACATGGATGAGAGGACATTACTTTGCACGGAAACCACAACAAGTTAGAGTCCCTTGTACTGTCCATCTTAGTTCTTTCTGATTTTTAGTTGGTTGGTTTGTTTTTAAAGTCCTTACTTATTGACTTGGCTTTATAGACGATTTTGAGAACATGACTGGTGATGGTGACAAGACTATTTGGTCATTTCCGTCCCGACAAGTAGTATAAAAGTTCAAGATTAAAGTAATACACGTCGTGGTCCGAGTTTATTCCGAAATAATATGTCAATAATGTATTAAGTTAAGTACCCGATTTTGGTAGATACGGACCTTTTGGATCGACGTTACCATGACAGGAACTTAAATCCATTCTACAGTGATATCCCCTTAAGTCCCTGGTCTAAAATTAAGAGTTTATTATTATATCGTGTAAATCTTGTCGGAAGATCCGACGACTCACAAAAGTAGTCGGGAAGGAAAACCTGAGACGTGTAAATGCAACTGGACTTTAACTTCAAAACTTCATCCTAGGGTCCCACAGGACAGACGACAACAATAGACTCGGACGTGTTAGGTAGAGTTTTCGGGTAAAAGGGCAGGGAATCGGTAGAGGACCGTCTCTCGGGGCGCGGGACGGTAAACGGTGAACAAGACCCGATAAAATTAAGACCTGTTCGACACCATCATCCGATATAAATTTAACCGGACGAGACACGTCTTTGTACCGTTTAAGTGCACCGTGGAAAAGGGAAGAGCTGTATTAGGTTAACACGAAACCGAGGCTTGATCGACGTACTCAGACACACAGGATGTGTGACCGAAGTGAGGGCGAGGGTCGCAGGGTCCACAAATGGTGGTCTTTCCACGTCCACGTCCCCCGCCTGAAGACCTCCTTCCCTCCTCTCAACCCGGTCTTGGGTTCTTCGTCAGTGGGTTTTGAGAATTAACTCTGTGTGCTTGTTGTTACCTTCTTTTTCCTTTCTCCGGAGGTCGTACGGACGTACGAGGACCTTATAGACGTCTTACTAAAGAGTTTCCGGTTCGACGGTTATCTTAAAAATATTTTGTTTTACCTAGATGAGTTTCTCGGAAGTCTCCTTGACGCACGGGTATTTTTCGGTCGAAAGAGTCCAAAGACTCGAAAATCCCTTCGGGTCACCTGTAAGATTCTTTGTGAACCAAGATTGGACAGGGAAGACTGACCGGGGTAAGGGTAGGAGACAGTTACCAGGTACGTGAAGACACGATCTGTCTTCCATATACAGGAATGACCTCGGTTCGAGAACGAAATCTCTTTTTGTTCGGTCTTTTCGGGGGAATTTTAGTAATTTTTAATTCATTTTACATTTTGGAAAGATCTCTTGACGAGAACTCCAAGACATTTGAAAGTGTCGAGTTTTGATGGGCTTTCGGTCTTAGATGATACTTCTGAGACTTCTGTCAATTGAAAATTCCCTCATAAAATGTTCAGATCCTACAGACGGAACTCTGGAATTACATGGTTACGATATGCTTGTATGAGTAAAACGACTGTCACCTTAATTTTAGGTCTGGTCAATTTTCTCGGAGAAGTAGATTTACCAGATCCCTCGAGTTCATGTCTTTGGTCTTAAAGACGGATAAATGAAAACTCTACAAATGAAATTGGTGAACCCGGTAATGTGAAGTGGACACCAGTCGACTCTAAGATGAACTAAAAAACGACTTGTTTGCTGATAGGTTCGTCCATCATTTATTGTCTAAACCGGAGAGAAAAGACCTTATTCGTTCTTTTCGCAGAATCTTTACAGTACAATTTTTTCGTAAGTGGGTGTGTCTGAACACTTAATTATCCTTTGGTAAAAATTTGAAGAGATTGTTTCCTCCCCGGGAGACCATCTGACAAACCAATGTATATCAGTCCCGATGTTCGAAAGTTTAAATAGATGTGTCATCGTTTTGTCTCTTCTTCTTTTGCCTAGTTTTGTTCTCTACGAACAAAAATGATCTTCCGTGTGTTCACAATGACTTGTGGTAATACGAGAATTATAGTACCTTTGTGTTGAGTTTTATTTAGGGTATAATGGGACTCGCGAGATTCGAAGACCTCTTGATCAAGGGTTAATGTTATCTGTTTTACGGTAAAAGAAAGAGTCTACTTAAGGGGACACGAGGGACCAGAAGAAAGTCCATTATTTTATTAGATTATAGAAGAATGAAAAAGAGAAAAGGATTTTATGACAAGTTTGAGTCAGAATTTCCGTTATGTTGTTACTTTTTTTTTACACTCCCTGAGAAGTGGTGTTGATGTGTGGTGATGAGTCTTAGTTAGTACGTAAACACTCAGTCCTAGTTCCTGGACGGTACCTTTGCGACGGTTCCCCTCATATTAAAACCGATGTAGTGTTGTCTATTACCCTCGTATTACAGGGATTTCCTGGGAGTTTCGGAAATTACACTACCGAGAATGTCAGTGCCTGAAAGAAGTGTATTGGTCGAGAGGTACGAGACTCTTGTCTCCCTTCGTTTTTTTGAGAACTACTCTATGGAAGAATCCAGTCTTAGCTCCGTCCTCTCTGGTTAGACCGTAATTTCTTTATCACATTTACTAATAATCGTGAAGACTTCTGGAGAAAAATTATTGAAAGATTTATAGTTAAGCAATAAAATTATTGAAAATAATATAACACACGAAGAGACTCTAATAATGGTTGATTTTGTGTGTGTGTAAATAGAGTATATGAGATTCTAATGTCACCACCACCACCAAGTCAACGAGTCAACACAGACTAAGAAAACCCTAGGGTACCTGATGTCGGGAGGTCCGAGGAGACAAGTACGGAGGGACCAACCGAGTCGTCATTTCTTATACGGACACTACGTCCTCCGGACCAACCTAGAGACACAACCCTTCTAATGTTATACCTATGTAATAAAGATCCTTACTTTCTCATTTTCCGTTCAACTCCCTTTAAGATGGTGTAAAGAATTCCTCGGACACTTTCCTTACTTATAATCGTCTGTTTTGGTGTCCAAACATCCGACTTTTTTTCCTCCCCCCGTGTCCGGTTACAGACCCAAACCTCCTCTTCTTCGCTCACTTACTTACCCTGTGCAGGGTCTTCGCATGTGGTCGCTACCCGTACGAAGTGTGGCGGACCCACTGCCCGATTTTGTGACTCCGACCCTTCCACACTTGTCCCACCACTGGACACTTGAGATGGGAGACACCGGACCTTCGGTCGGGGATGGAACCCAGTAATGTGTTAAACTATCCTGTTGTCTGTTTCACATCCGAGGAGAATCAACTAAGTTACTGAGTATTCGATGTGTTATACTGGTGACCCTTTTATATTTGTAGACCCTCTATACATGACATAATTCAATCCGGTCGGATTGAATGTCCAAAGGGACCACCGAGTCTACCGTTTCTTAAGTAGACGTCACGTCCTCCGGACCCAAGTCAGAGACCCAACCCTTCTAGGAGACCTCCTCCCGTACCGTTGGGTGAGGTCATAAGAACGGACCTCTTAGGGTACCTGTCTCCTCGGACCACCCGATGTACCTCAGAGTTTCTCAGCCTGTCCTGACTCGCTGAATCGGATCGTTCAATTTGGTTGTTCATAGCTATACTACTCCCACTACTAATGACAACTGTGAATGACTCCCTAAAAAATATGAAGTCCAAGTTGGACGTAATAGACAAGGTTCTTGAAGGACACGTTATCGAGGACGTTGGGGGACCCCTAATCATCGGTCAATCACAACCCTCCGCTAAACGTAGCTTCCGTTCTTGCCATGTGGGGGGAGGGGTAGGGTAGAATTAACTCGGCGTCTGAAAAGGATACTACCAGAAAGAAAAGTAAGAGAGAGACTTGTGACCCAAATAAGAGTAGTAGACTTAATTATTTTCTACTTACAAGAAAGGGTTAATACTAATTTAATTGTATGTGTAAAGGGTAAACGTACTCACCTAAGCACATATATTATTGGAAAATCACTATTTGTTGAGAACCAAATTTATTTACATTTTAACTGTGACAATTCGTTGTTCACTAATCGACGTAATCGAAAGGGACACTAAAACGAGGTTCTATTCCCTAAAACAAAAGATTGTTGTAGAGGGACCATTCCACGACTCCACAAAGACAGAAAGGGACCCTAAAGTCGCCCATTGTGTGGGGTTGGGGAGTTTCGCCAGTGGAGTGGGGGTGCGACCACCGTATACTTCGAGAGACGGACGACCCGGTGGTGCTCCGGTGGAACAGTAGGTCGGACCAGAGACGACAAAGGGAGGGGTGGATGGTGGGAGCTGCGTAGGAATCCACAGAGTCGTAAACACTGTTAGACAACCGTGAATTTCGGACTCTGGAGGTAACTGTCGCATAACAATGTTGGTGTCGTATTTGCATTAGGAATCTAATTTATCGTATTACCTTTGACGTACCAGAGGGGCCTGAACGAGATATTTACATCTACATAATAAATCCTAAGTGTCTGAAGTTTTCACGGTTTGATTTTTATAGAGAATGTAGTGTGACCTTGTGGGAGTTTCAACTCAAAGAACGACAAACAGATTCGGGAAGGATATCACCAATGCTCGTACTCGAGAGGTTAGTCTAACGGACCTATACTTAGTCGAGAGTGACGAACGGTCGGACCTTAGGTCCCGTTCAAGGGATGTGGGAACCCTGTAGAGACAAAGAAGAATGCATTTGGGACTTCTCACCATCTTGGTTGGAACGTCTCAATAATACTCCTGATGTCTACTATGTACAGTTCACGATTTGTGTCTTCTACGTCCATTTCGACCCGTCTCTGATAAGTTGTGGTAATAGTCATTGTAGATACGTAAATCAATTGACTCATTAAATTTCTCTATAATTCAAAGGTTTATTCGTTGTATAAGTTTACCTAGTTATTTTAGATTATTTTGATCCCTTCAGAGGGAGAAGGGAATAAGGAATGAGTTGGGACTATAATTAGGTCGTCTCGATTGGTTACAATCACAAAAAAGTTTTCTAAAAAGACGGCAATAAAATTTTCTGTATGCTCTTTTATCCTTATGTTCAAAGACAAAAGAGGATAAGATATTTTGTCCTTCGTTATATATACTGTGAAAGTGAAAGTGCTTTACATTGGTCTTTCGACACTGGTTTCGTAATCCATAGTATAACACGGTTTAATGACGTGGACACTGGAAACACTCCCAACTGTCGCTGACATCGATGGGTCCACTTCGTCCCCCCGACCCCCAGGGTGGACACGTTACGACCCGTCGAATGAATTTTCAGGACCTCTTTGTCTTCACCAACAGTTGTACAAACAATACCCCGATATTACTCTATGCTTTTGAATTCCTGTGTGTGTATGTGTGTGTCGTAATAATGGTCAATCTTCGATGGTCTCGGGTATTCCGGGGAGAAAGATGAGACCTTTGTCGACGTCCACTTACACGTCTCATCTGTGGGGAGGAGGACTAGGTCACAGACCGGCCGGGTCACTGAAAGGAACAGTTCCCAGTGTTTCCAGATGAAAAGGAGCTCCTTAGTTCTCGACCGTACCGACACGAGACACAGTATCCCGACGGGTCAGGTTGAAAGGGTTGTACCTAACCCAAAGATCTCTACGAGATTTGACACAGTTGTTATCAAAGATGGACTATACTCCGAATTCCAGACCTCCATTCACTCTCCATGTGACCCCTCCTCTTCTCCTGTGGTCTCTGAGATCGCCAAAAGTGCAGGAGTCCTCGTCGGTTTACACAAGTCAGGAGACTTCGCTTTCACAATCAGTGATTCAACACAGGTTGAGAAAAGCTGGGGTACCTGGTATCGGGCGGTCCTTAAGAGACAGGCACCCTAAGAGGTCCGTTCTTATGACCTCACCTAACGGTAAAGGAAGAGGTCCCCCAGAAGGGGTAAGTCCCTGACTCGGGCTCAGAGGACACAGAGGACGTGACTGTCCGCCTAAGAAGTGGAAGACTCGGTGGTCAGGAGAGTCTCGTTCCGATGACCAAATATTTATACTAGTATTTCGGGTTTGTAGAAGATTAATTTGGACCTTAATAATTAGTACTATAGTTATATAAAGTGTTTTAGACAGGGAAGACACGATGACTGTACCACCCGACCTCGAAACAAAAAAGTAGACATTTTGTTTCCTCAATCTTACTCTTAAGAGTAAGTAAGAATATATTTTTAAACCGTATGAAAAAGGGTTGGTATACTTTAGTTTGTTTGGACGGACACAAGACCGAACGTTCCTGGATAGAGGTAGAGGAGTCGACAAGGGACGGAGGACGACTGTCGGGAAGGTATTTTGGACTCTTGAGGGTCCAGACTTTGATGTTCGATTTCTGGGGACCCTTTCATCTCTCAAGATTTCAAGGGAAGATGGACTTATAAGTCATTGACACCTTCGACATAAAAACAAAGATCTCTTTAAGGGAATAATATATATTCATTTTAGATCCGGAGAGAAATAACGAAAGATTAAAAAGAATTCTCACTATTGTCAGAACGATGATTTGGACGACGATTTAAAAGAAACCATTTCTTTAAATCTCCATAGTCTAAATTCATTCTGTCCACTCATATGGAAGATTGATTTTGAAGGGATATTGAACTTGTATTTATTTTGTGGAATGCATTATCGGGCATGCATCGTCAGTTTAGTAGACACGTGTCACTGTTTACTTCAAGGTACAGAAAATGTTAGTGTGTCTAGTTTTTCGAATTGTTGTCTCCAAATATTTGTACTAGTATTTCGGGTTAGTAGGAGATCCTAACTACCGACTAATAAAAACATTCACTTTGAGATTGTGATCTGTGTCAGAAGTTTGTAAGACATTAGAAGATTAATTAGACCTTAATAATTAGTACTCTAGTTGTATACAGTGTTTTAGACCTTTGATTCTTTCTCGAGTCTCTAGTAGGTCAAGATTGGTTTACTAGGCACGGCTAGTCTTCCGAATCCGGATCTCGTCAATTCCACTGTTCTGTGAGTGTACGCGTGTGTGTGTACGCGTGTGTGTGTACGCGTGTGTGTGGGGGGCTCTACATATGTAATATGTTAGGGTCGGAAGGGTCGTGGTCGGGACGCCTCTGTCGTACCGCCCCCCGTGCTCTTTGTCTCGATGTGTCCCACGTTTGATGATTGTAAGGATTCATCGACCCCTTTTTTATAGTGAGGTGGCCGGTAATCCACCACGTTAGACCCCCGGTACGGTAAGAGGACCCTGAGTCTTACGTAACACACGACGTCACCATAAACTTTAAACTAACGGTTCTTGACCCGAGAAGAAGTCATCTCATAATCTACAACGGATTCATAAGCAAAAATCAATTAGTATGAGGATAACGTAAGTAGAAGGAACGTACGTATGTACGACAACGAAGTGTCAGCACAGACCAAGAAACACTGGGTGACATCCGGGAGTCCGAGGAGACAGGTACCCTAAGAGGTCCGTTCTTATGACGTTACCTAACGGTACGGGAGGAGGTCCCCTAGAAGGGTTGGGTCCCTGGCTTGGGAGTAGAGAATGCAGAGGACGTAACCGTCCGCCCAAGAAATGGTGATTGTAGTGGATCCTTTGGGTAAGTGAAAGGAATAATTACTACTTTACCTACCCTCCCTCCCTCCTTACTGTCGTTGACGGGTCTCTTTCCGTCTACCTGTCCCTTGCGCTCCTCCTTTCCCTTTCTTACCACGACCACGGGACCGAGGACACCCAAGTTGTATCGTCTCCGACTGCTTCGTCCTTTATAAGGTCTCGATGCGAATCGTGACTGTTTGATAGGATTCACGGGTTCTCTTTACACTTTTTTTGTTAAAATTATAAAGATCTGATTACATACGTGACTACGTGTGTGTGTGTGTTTACTATGATTTACATGTGATGATGGGACTTTGATGGTTTGTAGGTATAAGATCCTTGAGACACTTTGTGAAATACTTGTTTTAATGATCTAAGAGGGATGTTGGGAAGTTCCAACAATAAGATAATACATATTCCTTAGTACGAGACTTTCCACCACCAGACAGGTTCATCTGTCTTGTGTCGTCTTAGTCTTGACCCATCCAAAGTACTTTCTCGGACATGAGAAAGAAGGTGTAGTACTTCCTTTTACACACACACCCCTTGGACGGTTGAACACTATTGACAAATAAATAATATGACCAAAAACATAAATTCAGTGTGTATTGGGACTATCTTACTTGAAAGTGATTCAACTGGTAAGTCTATTTTTCCAAGAGTCGTTAAGACGCTCGATGTTTGTTTTTGGTCCCTTAATTTGCCGTAGAGGTTGGGTTAGGACGACGGTGACAGGAAGGTCCTAGTCTTGCACTGGTCACCAGTGAACCCGTACAGTCCGACCGGAATTATATCATCCTTGTTTTGGGGAAGACTCGGCGGTCACTCGGTTAGACCACTTCTCTCGGCTTTTATGACTCACCTGTGCACAAATGGGTTAATAAAGTCCGCTTGTCTGGGTTAGGTTCCTGGGTTGTGTGACTTTATCGGGGTAAGAAGAGACCTTCGTTCACAAACGCCTGTTTTAAGAGTGAGTCCAAACTATTCTTGTAAGACAAAAGAAGTCTGCAATAGTTTCGACAAGTCACAAGAGAACTAGTGGTCTTAGGTTCACGAGTCCGGACCGAGAGGTACGGTCTAACCGAGGACAGATAGGACACACCGGTCACCCTGACTGGGGTTCCGACTGAAGTGAGCCAGGTGTTAATAGGGGAGTGTAAGGAGGGAGCTACTAGAATACAAAACCCTATTTAGAGGAATTTATGTCAACCTGAGGGGGAGGATGTGGGACAAGAAAAGAGTATTCGGGACCACGACGGGTGACGGTCGGAGGTGGGAGGGTCCCCACGGGACGTTGACGGTAGGAACTAGAGGCCTACCCGACCTTCTGTCCCTCTCCACTGTGTCTTTACTGGTGCCACCGAGAGTCTTTGGGAGTCTTTGTGTGGACCCAACGACAGATTGGGTCCACCTCCACTCCTGTGAAAGGACTACAAGGTCTCAAGGGTGGATGCCTTGCGGGTTCTGCGTAGTCCACAATGTGTTTAAGGTAGAGTACAATCGAGTAAATTAGGAAGACTACAAGGAGACCCTCCCGAGGTATTAATGAGGATAAAAATGACTACTTCTTGTTCCGACTCTCTCCAATTTATTGAACGGGTTCCACCTCAGTTCTGAAACGGACTGAGGTTTCGTGCACAAGAAGGGTGGACCGTTCTGGAAGTTAATGTCTCACACTCATTCAAGTCAGAGAGACTGGGTAGATGGTAGAAGGAAGTTCAAAACGGACGGTTTCAGGGTTTGATACTAGTCCCTTTTGTACACTTGTAGAATAAGAGTTTGTCTTCTGGGTCACCGATAGACGGGTTGTGTCTTACGTAAGGTTAGTCTTTCAAAACTAAAGTAGACCCAGAAATAATCAAATCTCTATAGTTCTTGTGAGTACGACATTGTCACGAGATTTGACATCTCTTTGTAAATTTGCTTATTGAAATCTTCCCTATACAGACTTAAATTTGTCCATGGTGTTCTAAAATGTCTTCCGTAAAATGACTTGACGTAGAACCGAAAAATTTTCGATCAAGCTACTATTGTGACGAACACTATACCCCACAAACTCCGTTCGATTTACAGGTAGTGATTCATTCAGTTGACCACTCATGTGACCCCACGTCCGTCTCTGACCATATGGAACTTTCAGTTTCACAATCAACGAGTCAGTACAGACTGACAAACACTGGGGTACCTGACATCGACGGTCCGAGGACAGGGACCCTAAGAGGTCTGTTCTTATGACTCACGCATCGGTACGGGTGTAGGTCCCCTAGAAGAGTTGGGTCCCTGACTCGGACCCAGAGGACGTAACGTCCATTTGAGAAATGAGAGACCCGGTGGTCCCTTCGGGGTCTTATGGTACGTTGGGACTTTTGGTTGTCGGGTCCCCATGTATACCGGTCGCCTACTTAGAATTGTGTCGTAAGAGTTCCCCGTTTTTATTTGTTTTGATTTTCTCAATATATCCTTACAATGGATAGATAATTGGTATGATGTTTATTTTAGGTGGTGGTGGATGAACCCGAAGGGACCACCGAGTCAACCATTTCTCAGACGGACGTTACGTCCTCTGGGTCCAAACTAGGAACTCAACCCTTCTATGGGACCTCTTCCTTTACCGTTGGGTGAGATCTTAAGAACGGACCCTTTACGGTACCTGTCTCCTTGGACCACCTGGTTTCAGGTACCCAATGACAACCTGTGTTGGTTCACTGATTTGGTGGTGTTGTTTGACACTGAACCACGGTAAGTGTATGTGAATTTTTTTTTTTAACTTCTACTGTAAAAAGGGTAATATGTCTTAGTTGTCGTACACTACTTTTGTAGATAATGACTCTTAAAGACCTCCCCTTCCCTACCCGGACCCATTTGTTTCCCCTTCTCCTCTCTCTTCCCCCCGAGACGTAAGTCTTTCAGTCCTGGACTCTTCGTAGTAAGGAAGTTGGAAGATGTGATTCCCCAAGTCGTTTCTTCTCTCCTCCTCTCCCTCCATACCCGCCTCCCCTTCCCCGCCCGGTCCTCCCTGCTGTGTCCTCTGTCAGTCTCCCGCAGCGACTGGGGTCGAGTGTCGAAACGGAGGTGAGGTAGTGAGTTCAGTACTTCAAGATAAAGGACCACCATATTATGGGGCAGTCATCAAACCCCTTGGAGGTTACACGAGTGCACATGTGTCAGTGGGGAGTTGAGACATGTTCGTTCGGACCTAATCTGGTCCAAACGTCCGAACTTATGATTGTCCTTGACTTTAAACGTAAACGACCGTAATTTTAACCTGGGAACCTGACTAAGGATATTTTTTACGAGACAAAAGAAAAATATTTATGTGTCTGACCGTCTCATATTTGTGACGTCTTGTGTCTCTGGTTTCTTTACTTTTCTCTCCACTCGGGTTCTAGTCTACACTAACTTTTCAGGGAGGAAAGGGGAGGGGGACGTGGGTGACTGAGGTTCCCACCGTCACTACCATGGAGAGGAAAGGACCTTGGGGTCGGAACTTCTCGGACGGTCGGAGAGTTGGAGTCCGGCCTCCGTGACCCCACCACCCCTTTTTCGACGTCCCTCGGTCCCCACCACTTACTTGAGGATTTGTTTGAGAGGTGACTGTGTAGTGATTTTTATTCATACGAATGTACGTATTGTGTAAAAACCTTGTCATGGGACTTGAGAGAAAACAGGAGAGGTCCCGGAATTGTAGAGTATGAGTTCGAAATGTCTTTTAGTTTGCGTCCATGTTGTGACCCGTACCGTCCACCCTCGAAAACCACAGACCCTAGCTGCGAGTGGACGGTTCTTCGATTCCTTAACGTCTCGTACCGGCCCGTGGTACATAGTCGACGATCGGCCATAGGGCCAGTCTGCGACTATTCCGAGCGACCCCGTAACGGAATAAATCAGTCTGAAGACCCGGGTTTGTGGCCACGTGCCACTGTTGACGCGTACGATAGGGTCACGAGGAGGAGAGCCAGTAACCACGACTGTGTGGCTGATGTTTTTCACAGCGGTAATAAATTTGTCGGGGAACGGAAAAGCCCGTCGTTGAAAGATGGGTCTTGTTACCATTGCTATAGTGTCTCTTTGGACTTGGAGAAATGACTCGTTTCTTAAGGGTATTCCTTGTGGCTGTTAATTTTAAGATTGAGAATTCCGAAAGGTGGTGGGAACTAGGGTTACGACTTGGTTAATATGTACTTGTGAGAATGACCGATTTGGTGAATAAATCACATCGTTCCGTATAATACTAAGATGAACTGATTTGACGGAAAAGGGGGTAGTTGATCATAATAATGATAAAGATTGATCCACTAAAAAATTTTTCGTTGAATTCGCATCTCAGAGTATGAATCTTCAGTTATTAAACTAGAGCTGGAATGACACGAACCCGAAGGGACTACCGGGTCAACCATTTCTTAGACAGATGTCGCGCCCTCTGGACCCAAACTAGGGACCCAACCCTTCTAGAGGACCTCTTCCCTTGTCGAGGGGTGAGGTCACAAGACCGGACCTCTTAAGGTACCTGACACATCTGGTACCCCAGCGCTTCTCAGCCTGTTCTCACTCGTTGCAAGTGAAGTGAATGACATGACAATTAACATGGTCATTTATACTCAGAACAAAGTCATCGAGTCCACACAGGCTGAGAAACGCTGGGGTACCTGACATCGTACGGGCCGAAGGGACAAGTAGTGGTTGTGAATAAATAGATATGTGTTTGCACATACACGTATTTGGCGACACACACAAATTTGACGAAAGACGTTCTTTAGATCGTGTGTTCGTCAAAATTAACACATCTACTCCTCCTTCGAAAGACATGACTATTCCTCTTAAGGTTGTGTGTGACAATTAATTTTTTTTGTGTCCCATCCCTTATCGTCCCTAAGATCAATATTGGGAGACAGTCGATAAGGTTCTGGATTTTTGGAGATTTTTAACATTAAAACATTCGAATCACAACTTTGTATAGACTGTTATTGTGGACTTCGGTTGACTGTACTCCGATAAATACCAAGAATAAATAGGGTGAAACCACACTGATAAGTCGAAGGGACCTCTTAATTAAAGAAAATAGCGAATCACGACGTGTCTAGGGGACCCCCACAATACAGTAAATATGAGATACCTGGTATAACGAAAAGATTTTAGGTTACTTAAAACTTAAGATGTTGGGTAGACGTGGGTTTTCCAAAACCTTTCGTCAATACCTGAACACCATACATTGGTAGACACAGTTTCCCTTATTTTACATATAGAAACACATATTTAATAGTCTTTTTCAAATACTTCATGATTATTGTGACCAATAGAAGTCCCTCCTCTTCACCAATCACCCTCAGTTCACACACTCCCTCAAATAGTGAGCCAGACAAGGTAAAACATTGAACTTTGTAAACTCGACACTTGTACATAGTGTGTAAGTTTTTTATTTCTTTTAATTTTTGAAAATTTTAGTGGGTAATATACGTATGATGTTCTTGCACCAGATAAATTTTGTGTAGGATAATTGTTCAGACCAGCCGCTACAAAGTGTGGGTGACAGTCACCTAGGGAAGCTGGTTTGAAGGAATCAGTGACACTTGAGACCAAAGAAAAATGAGAGTAGGACTTGTATGAAGGGTGAGAAGGAGTTTTATGACAAACGTCAGACAAAGAATTTACTTCGGAGACAGAGGGATTACGTCGACACCAATGAAGCGAATACAGACTTAAAATAGAGATTTTAAGTACATCAACCGGTCTATACAAACGAATAAACAGGAAAAAAAAAAAAAAGATAACATGACCTTAGAGTACTTTCATCCCTATTTTATACAACGAAATTTTTTAAATGAACTGTCAAAAAGAATTTATTACCAATTAATATGACACACATATGTATCCCAGAAGGATTACTTGGAAGCTCCGGGACGGGTTTATGACTATTTATAATCGATTCGCCTAAATTCGGATCTTTTGTTTTTAATGAAGTGTTCTTTCGAAATATTACTTTTATTTTACCTTTTGTGTTAGTTCCGTCCAAAGACTTCCGAGTTTATGGTGGACATCACTGTTAATCTCCATCTCAAGACCCTGCTGTCTCTTGATAAGACTTAAATGTCAAAGGTCGCCGACTATGTACGGGACTACCATCCCTTTTGGGTCAATGCAAAACCACGAGAACGTCCGTCTTCGTCACTAGATTATTATCTACGAGACTCAACCCTGAAGGGACCGCCAGGTCACCGATTCTGAGGCACGAGGGTTACGAGCCCCGGACCCAAGTTGGGGACCAGTCCCTTGATCTAGGGTGTACGGTGTCGCTTCTCAAACTTACGACGTTACCTCTGAACTGTGTCGGTCTATTTATTTATATATAAAAATTTTGGAGAGTCAATTTCTTTGTTCAATAGATGACTAGTACCATTCAGGACTCCTGGATTTGATTGTCAGTTTTAGAAATTTTTGGTATCCGATGATTTATATCTTTATTGGGTTTAGGAATAGAATCTTAGGAACTTTAGTGAAGTCTTACTAAAGACTTTTCCAGTGATTTAACGTAAGCATGTGTATGAGTAAAATTGTTAATCAGGTCAAAGAAAAAAAATTCTACCTTTCGTCTCTGAAAACTTCTTCTCATCTAAGGTAGGTCACTTCGTTTTTAAAGGGGAATACGTAAAGTAGGTTCAGGTGACAAAACCGTAACCATTGTTTGACAACATAAACTTTGGTAATTTTTTTTTGTGTAGAACTTATTTTTGATATATAAGAGAGGAAAAATAGGAACCTTTAATTAGGATGATATCTTTAAGTGAAAGAGAAAAATCCTGTCAAAAATTTTTAAATAAATAAAAATTAACCTCTTATTAACGAAGTGTTATGATACAACCAAAGACGGTATGTCGTTGTACTTAGTCGGTATCCGTATATATACACGGGAGGGAAAAATTGTGTCAAAAGAGAAAAACCGACTCGACACGTCGAACATCCTAGAATCAAGGGATAGACCCCTGCCTTCGGTCCGGGTACCGTCACTTTCACAATTCAGGACTGGTAACCTAACAGTCCCTTGAGGGTTCTTTAAATGAAAATTCGGCACAAATACATCAGTGTTTTATTTCTGTCTTACCGATTTATCAAAAGTTATGTTTATGCATGAACAACATTGACTATTGGTGACTTAAAAAAATTCGGTCTTTTTGGAACCATTCTCAAGATTCAGTGGTGAGAGTAGAATGTCTACTTTTTTTGTTCAGGTCTCTTTAGTGTCAAATAACCTACACAAACTAGACGATACGTGTACACGTTAATAATTCTTGATTCTTTCTGTGTTCATGTGTGGATACCCGAAAACACCATTTCTTAGGTGGACGGTTTCCTCCTCTGTATTCTCTGCGCACAAACTAAGGACTTAGGGTGCCTGCCTCCTCGGACCGTCCGGTGTCGGGTGCCCCAGTGTGTTCTCTGTGCTGACTCACTGACCCGTACGTGTGTGTATGTATGAACCTCGGATCATTCATGACTTTGTTCTCCAGACGTGGCTTACAGTTCCCGTCTCTCTCCTTCTGACTCCCTCGATCTTTTCCGTCGGCCTTTCGCCCCTTCCCCTCTCTCTGTTCCCGAAACCGTCCCTGTCCAAAGTGACAACGGGGGTGGGGGGTTCGGAGGACAGTGGGAGGAGCCGTCCTAAAGTCGACGTGGGCGTGATCAAAGACATTGGTCGGCAAATGAACAGACAGAGTGGGTTTCCCGTTCCCGACGGAGACTTTTGGGTAAAACTTTCCAACTTTGGGGTACACATTTCAACCGCACCTCGTCCGAGAACCAGTCATAGGTAGTTGACCTGACTTACCTGTGTGTACTGAAACACCATTTTTGTCCGGTTGGATCTTCCTTCCACCTACGACAGAAACTCATCTTTTCATCCCCTTTACCCTTTGTCTTCCGTCTACACTCGTCTTCCGTTCTTTTTCGTTCTCCGTCTTCCGTTCTCTATTAATTCCTTGTGTGTGCACAAGTTCCTTTACGAAATACTTCTACTTTGTTTTTCTTTCAATTCAAACACTTGTTAAGAGTTGTCTCCGCTTACCCGCACAATAAGAATTGGGTGGGATTTATTTGTCCAGTCCTTTACTCTGTGAGGAATCCAATAAGCCTATTAGAAAACAAGGATGTAAAGGCCATTACGGATCATTTATAACATTGACACATCTCGACTGAACCGGAATTTTTACTGAAAGTTTGGTCCGTGAAGAAAACACGTACCTCACCCTTACGAGGGAATCTCAGACAACACACCGTTTGTGTCTCAACAAGTCGTTTCCGTCACCTACTCTATGACCTTTCCTCCGACGACACATTTAATACTTTCTGTGGGTGGTTGGCTGGGTTTCTTTACGTAGATGAGATTTTGGTGTCCTTGATAATTTTGTTCCCTTGAAGTTCTTCCTCCTTTATCTAAAAGATATCTTTAGCATAAACTCTTCTACCATGTAAACAAATCAATCTAGACTATCAGTAAAGAAAGACCCTAACTTTCCTGTTTTTGTTAGTGGTCCCGGAGTGTATTGGCGTCAGTGCCGGCATCCGTAGACATAGGTAGTGTCCGTACGGTGGTGGGTGTCGTACCAGGAGAAGTCTCTTTCTATGATTGTGGGACGACGAACCGTTCTTGTCATTCTACCACATCGTCTAAATATTACCATTGGTCTCGAAACTCAAAATTTCCACTATGAAGGTTTCCATGTAGTAACTTTCCACATGTTCTCCCTGAAAGGACCACCAGGTCACCAACTCTTAGGTACGTCCCCTGTTCCCAAGTCCGGGACCAGCCCCTTCTAGGGACGGACTCCGACGTGCGAGATCTCGGGTACGAGGTGTTCTCTTCGAGCTTACTGTGTCGGTTCTGGGTCGCGTCGCGGCGACGAGGTTTTTGTCGCGTTTTGTTGGGGATTGGAAGTCGCCGTAAAGTCCTTCGTCCAGGTAATATTCTACAAGGGGCAACGGGATGACAACGAGAGTGTGGACGAAGGCACGGGAGAGGAGTGTGTGAAACGAGACGAATCTTGTGTAGGGGGGTTAAGACGACGGGTTTAACAAGATCACCAAGTTCTGGGTTAAGATTGGGAGAGGGGTATTTCGGAAAGGACTGCGAGGGGTTTATTAAGTGAAACGAGAAAATTTACAATAAGTCTTGACCTTTCTAAGTCTTTTTGTTGACGAAGATAGGTCCGTCTGAGAGGTGGAACCTAGTGCCACAGTGTAAGATGGTGCCCTCACATTCGTCGACCTCTACGTCCCAATAGGGCCCGAAGGAACACTTGAGGACCGTCATGTGCGAGTACCTTCGTGACTGTCACAAGTGACACTATTTTCACGCCCCCCGCCTGCCCCCGTTCGACCTAGAAGGTACTTAAAAGTGTCATGTGTACTGTGTACTCAGACATGACTAAAGAGGGTTAAAAAAAAAAGACTACAGTAAAAGGTTTACTGTTTACATGGGTTGAAATATACCTATCTTCTCTGACCAAAGTCAACAGGGAGATTTCGGATTCGTCTTTGTGAGTCTCCTCCGATATTACTTCTCCAAAATTATTGTCTGTAACGTGTGAACAAAAAGAAACTAATTTGTCTCTTCATCATATTTTTCTTAAAAAGATAGATTGAAATTACAATAAAAGAGTATGAAACCCAGACCGACGAAAGAGGATTTCGTTACACTCCGGCCTTACGTCTCTACGTTCCACTCATCCACCCGTTGACACGACCTTTCTCTTCAAGTTAGCCTAGGACAAATCGTTCCGCTCTGGCCCTGTTTCTGTGTCCACAAGACGAGTTTCGACAAAGTTGAAGGGGCCGTCTGTTGTGTGTTTCCTCTCAGTCCGACCAGAGTTTGTCTTTTGGACGCACTGTTTTTTTGGACAGAAACACCGAAGTGGGGCAGATATGTGTGGGACCCCACCGCCGCAAGTCCGTGGAGTGGGTCTCCGGACCAGTGCAGGTGGTGTCCGACCCCCGAAAGAAGTGCAGATACACTACTTAATCCTCTTTTAGGAAGCAGGAGAAGGTCTTGGCCCACTTGGAGAAAGAGTCTGTGGATACTGACGTTATGGAAAGGTGATTTGGGTTATTGACTTGTACAGATAATCAACTTGAAGTGTAATTTTGGAACCTATGACGGAACACGTATGATTCAACGAAGTCAACACAGGCTGAGAAACGTTGGGAGACCTGACGTCGGACGGTCCGAGGAGACAGGTACCCTAAGAGGTCCGTTCTTATGACCTCTCCCAACGGTACGGGAGGAGGTCCCCTAGCAGGACTGGGTCCCTAACTTGGACGCAGAGGACGTGACGTCCGTCTGAGAAATGGTTACTCGGTGGCCCCTTCGGACCGATCACAGAGTTTTCCGCAGTATAGGAGTCTATACGGGCTGTTCCGTCGTTCTCTTGTTGAAGTGACTTTTGGAGCGGTACACGGGGTACCATTCTTACTTTCGCGTGTGGACGGATCTGAACGACCATGGTCCATGGGTGGGAAGATTTGTGGTGTAAGGTTGTGTTCCCTCAGGAGAGAGGTCGGGACACTCCTCCATGATAATTAGTAGTGTGGGTCAGGTGTCTACTCTTTTGACTCCGATCCTCTCCATTTCAACAAACGGACTCTGGTGAACCGACTTTTCACTGTCGGTTCTGAATAACAACGAGGATGATATATCCCACGACATGATGATACGGTGCAATGTCTTTCTGACGTCTTTTTGAGGGACCCACTTTTAGTCCGACAGTGCAATTTTCTAAGTACACTTAACGAAGGGAGAAAGGAGGGAAGACTTTAAGAGGTGTTCCGTTGGTCGAGTGGAAGTGGAGAACGAAGTAGAAGGTCGTTGTTATGCACTTAATGTCGACGGTACACTTAGAAGAGAAGGGTCCGGGTCTGACTGGGTTTCCTCCGTTACCGTAAAAGAGTCTCGAGGTTGACGTCAAGTCTCGGTCCGTGTGTGGTGTCGGGGACGGACTCTATTACGACAGTCTTTGTCCTGTTATCCCTGGGTTGACAACCTTCTATGGCCACCCCTTCCCCGTCATCTGTGAGTAAGGGACAGTGGGGTGTTCACTGACCGTCAGGGACCTCTGTGTCCCTGAGATGTCTTCCGACCAGGGGTGACGTCCGTCCCCAACGTGAATTGGAGACACGAGAGCGTATGGACCAAAGGGTCCTTGTTACGCCCGGACAGACCAGATAGGACCCCCTCGGTACCTCCGTCGTTGGACGGTTAGAAAAAAAGACGGTGTGGCTCACCGTGCACCCTAGAATCAAGAGGTTGGTCGCTAGCTTGAGCGTGGGGGGTTTCACCCTCCCACCCGAGAATTGGTGACCCCTTCAGTACTTTCGACGTTCAAACTCTTTCGAGGAGACTAGTGTCCTCTTCCGACTCAGTGACGTTGACTGTAATTGTTTCGTCCACCTCGGTTCACCGACCCTCCCTTTAGGTCGTTACCCGAGGCCTCAGAGTGACCTTCGACTGAACAGTGGTGGTCTCTCCTTCCGAGGTCGGGAGCGAGAGAGACACGGAGAGAGTCCGGTTGGTGTCTGTGGATGGACTGAGTGGAGAGGTCGAAGTCAAGGTGGGCTTCGTCGACTTCCGGTAGGTCCACCTACCCTCTCCTCGGCTCTGTTCAGCTGGTGTCCCTTACTTTGCCCCGGTTCTCGTCCGACCTGCCTACGGGACTAAGGGTGCGGTGACTCGGTTTCGCCCGTCGGTTGCCTCTGAGGAGGGGCTAGAGAGGAAGGGTTCTTGGGGAGTAAGAAGTACCTCTTTGGGACGACAGCCACTACGAGGGTGTGAGACGCCGGTGGAGGCGTCTCGAGTAAAGTGAAGGTCGGCGCACCGATCAACGGTTACACAGGTGGAGACAGGGAACCACTACTTACAGGCCCTCCTACCCCGGGACAGTAAGAGTAAACCTAGAGAGGGTCCTGTGGTTTAGAGGGAACGAGATGTCTCTCGCACATAAGCTCTCTGTCAGTTTTACTTTTGTCTTGACTGTGATTGTACTTTGGCAATAGTGGGTCAAAGGTAAATTTGACTACTAGGAGCAAGACGGCACCTCTGTTAGAACCCTCTACGGTAGTGTGGGGGTGCACGTCGACCTCCCCACACTCCGGACCTCTCCAGGTCACCGAACAGGCACTGTGTGGTAACCGTCGCGGTCCTGTACTTGGACCTGACGTCAACGTCACAGACAAGAGTTGGTGATTATCGAACTTTCACTTTCGCAATGAGCGAGTCAGTACAGGCTGAGAAACGCTGGGGTTTCTGACATTTGACGGTCCGAGGAGACAGGTACCCTAAGAGGTCCGTGCTTATGACCTCACCCAACGGTAGAGGAGGAGACCCCTTTATGAGGACTAGGTACCCTAGTTTGGGTACAGAGGACACAGAGGACGTGACGTCCGACTAAGAAATGGTCGACTCGGGTAACATATATAATTATACGTAGTTTATCAGGAGATTTCAGATTTTAGATTACTAGATTACTAGACGAGTGCTTCTAGTAAAAGAAAGGTGCACACATCCTATTCATTTGTAAAGTAAGGTCCATGTTGGGAGTCTCAAGAATGACTTTTACCAAGATCGAACGAAATCTAAACACGAATTGATACTCCTTTTCATACTGAAAATGTCGAGTAACCAAGTCACAAATAACTAAGTCTGAAGATCTCTAAATCTTAAATTCACTCTTCTTAAAGTGTGATTAGTCTTTACGTTGTCTACCCTCTTTCCTCCTTGTCTTTTTGACCCTCCTTTTTTTAGGACTTTTACAGTACTCTTTTAGATCAAAACGTGTCTGATGGAATTCAAGGATTTCCAGAAGTATGGATAAATCACGTCTTTGACATTTGTAGAGTCAAACGGATTTTTAAAGTAAAAAAAAGGATGTTTCTATAGGGAGGAATTAAGAATACTGAACTTTTCGAATTTGGAAATGTAGAGACCGATTAAGTCTCAGGAGTATCTCTATTTTTAATGTTTCGTACTAAGTCACATTGGGAATTACAACTTTCTTATTTAATAGAAACTTCTCAAATACTATATTTGTTGAAATATAAAACTAAGTGAATTCTTTACTAGTATCAAGTAAATTCTTATAAAAAAGAAAAGTATAGTAGGACAAAATACTCGTAATTCTTTTTGACGACTGTGTGATCTTCGTCATTGGTCAAAGAAGAGTTACCTTTTTGGTCTGACGAACCGTCACTGGGAACGTGGAGTCATTCGTGGAGATGTGGACGGACGAAAGATCGTCCTCGACACTAAAGAGTCGACCACCCAGTCCAAGACGACTACTCTTCCGGGAAAGTTCGTCCCTGAACGATTCCGATACGTCCTTCGAACCTGCCCTGGGGACCTGTGCAGTCGAGGACTTCTGGTCCACCTAAAAGATAATGTTCAGTCTCTCCGCTGGTTCGTTTTGTTTAGGTGTTACTCAATTCTTACCCCCGGTCTCTTTCCTTTCTGCCTCGACAGTAGTGGCACACACACGTGTACGAATCGACGGAGGTTGAGAAGACGTCGGGGTACCTGACTTGTGACCTTACCCGACGGTAAAGAAGGAGGTCCCCTAGAAGGACTAGGTCCCTAACTTGGGTACAGAGAAAACAATGGACTTGACCGTCCGTTTAAGAACTGGTGGTCTCTGTAGACCCTTCGGGATCCACCATAGTACCTTGTAATAATTGTGTTTTGTTTGGAGATCGTGAGAGAACCAAACCTAGGAGTCGACTTGTGTTCGCGAGAAGAGCCCTAAGGATTGAGTGAGAGACAAGAGACAGGAGGGATGACGTGTGTCCCTTGTACGGATGACTACCAGAAGATGTCCATTTGGGACCTGCTATTCCGACCCCGGACTTTAATATGTGACGTCTTAAAGGTGTAAAAATTAATAATTCTGTACATAGAAGTACATCCAGTACACGAAGAAAAGGAATAAAACGTATGAATAAAAAACATTACGTCCAGTGTAAAATTGTATCAAAATTTTTGTGAAGTTTTATATTGATATTTAGTCCTTTTTATGGACTTTGTACATACAATTAATGAATGATCACACACACACGAGTCGACACAGGTTGAGAAACGTTAGGGTACCTGATATCGGGTGGTCCGAGGAGAGAGACAGGTAACCTAAAGGGTCCGTTCTCACCGGACGGTAAAGGAAAAGGTCCCCTAGATAGACTGTCCTAACTTAGGTATAGAGGGCGTAACCGTCCACCTAAGAAATGGTGATTCGGTGGACCCTTCGGATATTAATCGGTGGTTATGTAATAAATTTTCTTGAAAAAGAACTTAGGAACCGAATGAAGTGACCTAAATATTTCCATACTCGTCTTCTCCACCGTTCTTATGCGTCTTCTTGACATGTTTTTTCTAGAAGTGCTGGGTTTATTAGTACTATCACACTAGTAAGTAGATCTCGGTCTGTAGGCCCTTATACTTCACCCGTGATCTTTCGTAGTGATGCTTGTTTCGATCACCTCCACTACCTTAAGGTCAACTCGATAGAGTTTAGGACTTTCTACTACGACACTTTCACGACGTGAGTTATACGGTCGTTTAAACTTTTGAGTCGTCACCGGTGTCCTGACCTTTTCCAGTGAAAAGTAAGGTTAGGGTTTCTTTCCGTTACAGTTTCTTACAAGTTTGATGGTGTGTTAACGTGAGTAGAGTGTACGATCATTTCATTACGAGTTTTAAGAGGTTCGGTCCGAAGACGTTATGCACTTGGTAATTGAAGGACTACAAGTTCGACCAAAATCTTTTGTGTCTCCTTGGTCTCTAGTTTAACGGTTGTAGGTGACCTAGTAGTTTTTTCGTTCGCTCAAGGTCTTTTTGTAGATAAAGACGAAATAACTGATACGGTTTCGGAAACTGACACATCTAGTGTTATTTGACACCTTTTAAGACTTTCTCTATCCTTATGGTCTGGTGGACTGGACGGAGAACTCTTTGGATATACGTCCAGTCCTTCGTTGTCAATGTTGACCTGTACCTTGTTGTTTAACCAAGGTTTATCCCTTTCCTTACACAGTTCCGACATATAACAGTGGGACGAATAAATTGAATATACGTCTCATGTAGTACTCTTTACGACCCGACCTTCTTCGTGTTCGACCTTAGTTCTAACGGCCCTCTTTATAGTTATTGGAGTCTATACGTCTACTGTGGTGGAAATACCGTCTTTCACTTCTCCTCGATTTCTCGGAGAACTACTTTCACTTTCTCCTCTCACTTTTCCAACCGGATTTCGAGTTGTAAGTCTTTTGATTCTAGTACCGTAGACCAGGGTAGTGAAGTACCCTTTATCTACCCCTTTGTCACCTTCGTCACAGTCTGAAATAAAGAAACCCCGAGGTATTAGTGACGTCTACCACGAACGTCGGTACTTTAATTTTCTGCGAATGAGGAACCTTCCTTTCAATACTGGTTGGATCTGTCGTATAAGTTTTCGTCTCTGTAATCAAACGGTTGTTTCCAGGTAGATCAGTTCCAATACCAAAAAGGTCACCAGTACGTACCTACACTCTCAACCTGACACTTCTTTCGACTCGTGACTTCTTAACTACGAAAACTTGACACCACAACCTCTTCTGAGAACTCTCAGGGAACCTGACGTTACTCTAGGTTGGTCAGGTTGGATTTCCTCTAGTCAGGACCCACAAGAAACCTTCCTGACTACTATTTCGACTTTGAGGTTATGAAACCGGTGGAGTACACTTCTCAACTGAGTGACCTTGTCTGGGACTACGACCCTCCCTAACCCCTGTCCTCCTCTTCCCCTGCTGTCCCCTACTCTACCGACCTACCGTAGTGGTTAAGCTACCTGTACTCAAACTCCCTTAAGGCCCTCAATCACTACCTGTCCGTCCGGACCTCACCACGCTAGGTACTCCAGCGTTTGTCAGTCTGTGCTGACTCACTGACTTGACTTCGTCTAAATAAAAAGACAAACTCATAAAGTATTTTGAATCAAAAGGGTCGACTATTAACATTTATTTAGGTATCTGTTTTCAGTACAAAGTCTGTCCCTTTTTTACTTTCTACGGAAAAAGATTCGTAGACCGTTTCTTTTAGTACCTATGATTAAAGTAAGAGAAGACACCTGAATCAATTTCTGTGGTCCGCCGTAAATTTCAATACTCAATTACTCTAGATACTGATCCAATATCGATTAGTAGATCTATAAAACTACTGATCAGAGAATTATCTTATTTTTATACTCACTTTAGTCAGTCTGTTTCCTCTTTATAGTATACTTTATAGTATATACACCTTAGATTCTTCTTTACTATGTTGACTTACATAAATGTTTTGTCTTTCTCTGAATGTCTGTCTTTTTACTTGAATACCAAGTCCCCCTTCCACCCCAGTCCCTGGAACCCTTCCAGTACACGTGTGACGATATACATTTTACCTATTGGCTGTTTCTGGATAACAGATCGTGTACCTTGAGACGAGTTACGATGCACGGTAGGAGCCTACCCTCGCCCCAAACCCCCTCTTACCTATGTACAGATACATACCGACGGAGGGAAGTGACAAGAGGACTTTGATGGCGTTGTAACAATTGACTGATATGGGGTTATGTTTTACAAAAACCATAATTTTTTATTTTTATTTTTTTGTCTAAACGATTAAACTAAAGACTGTCTCCTTAATATGTTTATCTCTACAATCGATATTGGTATTGGTTTAGAACAAGTCATAGAATAGATTAAGGGACGAAGGGTTTGTGCCCAGTGATAAAGACTGTGAAGGATTATTTAAAAAGATGGAGACGGGAGATAAGTAAAAGGATTACTGAAACAATGTTTACTGTTGCGTTAGAAACTAAAAGTGCGACAGCAAAGGAACCTTCGAGAATTTACGTGTTCCGAAGTTTCACGGTAAGAATCTCTTTAGAGTAGAGAGACAAAGTAAGGAGGAACTTACAGGTATTTAACTTTCGAGGAGGGGTTTCACAGTGGTAGCAGCAAGTACCAGAAGAACACAAGATGGAGACAAGTCTAAGAGTCTCGGACTTGACGGAAGATGTACTACTCAGGAGGAGATATTTAAAGTTCCTGGGTCAGGAAATACGGACATGACTGAATAAGTACAGGACTATCAGGGCAGGGTTGAAGACTCCGAACGTCAGGTGTAACACGTACCGTCGATCTTAGTGAGAGGAGTGTACAACAGAACGAGTACAATGATTGAAGGAGTCTTGAGACTTTGTGAAAGGTGAACACACAACGCATTGTGGACTAATCACGAAAGTCCGAGGAAATTGTCCGTCGTGAGGGGGGAATAGATTAACGAGAGGAAAGAGAGGGTGGTACTGAGTCGACACGAGATGTGGTGACGTTTCGTTTTGTGAATCTAATTTATACAGTGTCCCACCACTCTCTATGTCTTCCCCGAACTCACGTAAAAAAACATGTTTATAAACATTCTAAAGAGTTTTCCTCTACTTCGAGACCTCAGACTTAGACTATCGTCCCTAGATAGGTCATCAAGGTCGGAGGATGAAAGGATCACAAAAATAAAAAAAGATGTTTAGCCGTCGTAAGTAAAAACTCCTTAAAGCCCGTTGTAGTACTGACGGGAGGGGTTTAAATGATTGAAAGACCTAGTAACGAAGACCGTCATCCTACTGCCACTTTCACTACGTAGACGGGCACTTTCTCGGAACAATGTCCAAAATAACTGTTACCTTGAGCAATCCCCTGTACTTGTGTCTTGTAATCTACTAATTATTTCGATACTTTCTAATGAGGTCGTTCGGTGTCCCGTCTTGACGTGCGTCTATTACTTGTGACCACTAAGAGTGACGGAAATTCGTCAAGAAGAAAGAGAAGTCCGACACTTAGTAGTCTATCCGAAAAGAAAGAGGTTGACCGTTTTTAGACAAACGGAGACACTGTTTAGTGCGGAAACACAGGGAAATTTTACAACGAGTCCCGAAGAGACACCAAGTCACCACTTCTTAGACGGACGTCACGTCTCTACACCCAAGCTAGGGACCCAGACCTTCTAGGGGCCTCTTTCCTTACCGTTGGGTGAGGTCATAAGAACGGACGTCTTAGGGTACCTGTCACCTCGGACCACCCGATGTCAGGTACCCCAGCGTCTTCTCAGCCTGCACTGAATCACTGATTTGTCGTTGTTACTATACAACGAGTTCCGAGTTTAGGGAATACTTTAGTGCGGTCTGGTCAAGGTAGACCGTGGTCTGTGTGGTCAATATGATTCTTAGGGATGGAGAAGTAAGTTCGACGGATTAAAGAGGGGGAAAAGAGGAATGACCCGGAAGAAAATCCCGGTCGTAAGGATATGTATGTACAAATGTCTGTGAGATGCCCCCTACAGATTCTGAACAAAAGAAATAAAACAACCGACTACGGATATGAAGGGACCTTTATAGAAATTTCAGAATAACCCGTGGCTTATGTCGTCGTCGGGACATACTAATGTTTATATCGTTTTCCCTTTTGGAAATTGGTTCGAGAAGAAGGGGAACAAAAGTAAATATCTCGATTTGTAATGACTGACGAGTGAAATTTTGGTGTAAAATTATTAAGGTTGTTACTCAACTTCCAATAAGATTAAATCACTCCTCATTCTTCCTACCGAAGGGACCATCGAGGCCATCATTTCTTAGATGGACGTTACTCTCACGGGGTCCAAGCTGGGACCCTCGAGGGGACCTCTTCCCTTACCGATGGGTGAGGTCATAAGAACGGACCTCTTAAGGTACTTGTCTCCTCTGACCACCCGATGACAGGTATCGCAACGTTTCTCAACCTGTCCTGACTCGCTTACAAAGTCAAAGTTCTCGTCGTATTAAAACTTTTCACGAAAGTGACAGTTTAAATATGTCATTGTAATTTTGTTATTGTTGTTTTATGATGATCCTATACTCCGGTTCATTTTTCAGAAACGCTACCGAAATACTTGTCAGTTACATAAAGGAAAGCTATGGACATTCTGATTGGTAAACCTCTAAAATTAGATGAAGTTTTGGACATACCTTACCTCCGTCTCACGATTGTCGACTGACTTGCTTAATGAGATACGAGAATGAATTGACAAAGGATACTCATGTCCAATGGAGGGTAGTTGAGATTCGAACACACACGCCGTCCCCCTCCCTTCCCAATCTGAGTGTAAAGGAGAAGGGGAAGTCCCGGTCACGTCGATTTACACACTCGTAGATTGTATGGAGTCTGTACTGACTCCAAGTGACCATACGATTCCCACGAAGTTTTGTCGAAGTCAAAACCAATCTGTGCGGAGTGATGTTAAAAGAAAGATTGTCAAATGTGTCAATACGTAAAGGGGAACGTTAGGTAGTAGAAGACTACCTCCTGTTCAGACCTCAGCCTTTTCATTTTACAGTGACTGCAAAGTGATCCAAATGAGTGTCTGTCCCAAGACATTCTTCGTGACAACCGTCTCACTACCCTTTAGTTCCAAGTTTTTGTCCGTTTCCCTTGAAGGGACCACCAGGTCACCAATTCTTAAGGGGACTTTACGTCCTCTGTACCCAAGTTAGGAACCGGACCCTTCTAGGGTGTGCGACTCCCCGGTGATTCGGGTGCACGGTGTTGATGACTTCGGGGCCGTCTGATCTTGGTACCTCGACGTTGCTCTTCCGTGGTGTTGCTCTTCGGAGACGGGGAGTGTTGATCTCTTTCGGGTGTGTGTCGTGGTTTCTGGGTCTCGTCGTCGCGGGGCGGGGGGTTTTTCGACGGGAAATAAATTTTGTTTTGTTTTGTTATTGTCCGGTTCGTCCACTTAAGCGAGTTACCACCTCTGGGTCTGACCCCATAAGACACTACCAGAGCAGAGTAAAGGGTGAAAGAGTGAGGGTAGCATAACCATTCTTGCTCTCTGGACCTTTCTAATGAACAAGTGATACAAACTTTATTTAGTGGGTACAAGACCCTTACTTCCTTGGAAAGACGATTGCACTAAGTCCCCGTAATCTCGTAGTCTGTGTGCAGAATCCAGACGGAGACGGAAAGTCGGGGGTGAAGGTCAAGTGGGTGAAGAGTAAAATAGGGAACGAAGCGATGATGGGGGTGGGAACTGACTTAAAAACAGTAGCGGTGTCTGGTGCGGAGGTCAGAAGTGGGATGAATTTAGGTAGAGTTTCCGTCTCCCGAGGGACGAGCTTAAGGAAGTTTCTGAGGGGTTCCGGTTGTTAACTTTTGAGTCGAGGGTTTTGAAATACTGGAGCAAGGACACTGTAGAGTTACATCGTGTACACTCGTCCGAACTCCTATTGGACCATTCAGACACTTTCCGTCTAGAGACCCGAAGTGGGTTTCCACATTATTAAGTCATGGTCCACGTTCTGAGTCCCAAAAAGTCGTCGGGCACCCCAGACGGGACACCACCTACCTCGTGTGGACCCCCTCGTGACGGGAAGGTAGGGCAACGGACCTCCTTGAGTGGGACCCGTGCAAGGGATGTGAGACAGAAGGGGTTCTACGAGGTCCGTTTTCCTCGAACGGTCGTGGACGAAGGACGGAGTAGAGGTGTCGAGTGCGAGTCTGGGTGAGAGACTTCCGGGGTGCACATAAACCACAAGAAGGAGAAAAAGGTACAAAAAGAGTCTTAAATACTACAATATGACTGTAATAGACAAATAAGAATAGAGACTGTATTCTAAACACCGACGACTTACTTATAGACAATTTACTTTGTCACCGTTTTACGTCATGTACAGAGACACAATTCAGCGATTCATCATAGACTGAGAGACTGGGAGACCAGACATCGGGCGGTCCAAGAAGACAGGTAGAGGTCCGTTCTTATGACCTCACCCAACGGTAAAACAAGAGGTCTCCAAAAAGACTAGGTCCCTAACTTGGATGTAGAGGACGTGACCGTCCGTTCCAAGAAATGGTGACTCGGTAGTCCCTTCTGGTTTTACGTCAAGTCAAGTCAGCGAGTCAGCACAGACTGAGAAACACTGGGGTACCTGACGTCGTGCGGTCCGGAGGGACAGGTAGTGGTTGAGGGTCTCAAATGAGTTTGAGTACAGGTAACTCAGCCACTACGGTAGGTTGTTAGAGTAGGAGACAGTAGGGGAAGAGGAGGGTGGAAGTTAGAAAGGGTCGTAGTCCCAGAAAGTTACTCAGTCAAGAAGTGTAGTCACCGGTTTCATAACCTCAAAGTCGAAGTCGTAGTCAGGAAGGTTTCTTATAAGTCCTGTCTAAAGGAAATCCTAGAGGAACGACAGGTTCCCTGAGAGTTCTCAGAAGAGGTTGTGGTGTCAAGTTTTCGTAGTTAAGAAACCACGAGTCGAAAGAAATATCAGGTTGAGAGTATAGGTATGCACTGATGACCTTTTTGGTTTCGAAACTGATCTACCTAGAAACAACCGTTTCATTACAGAGAAGAAAAGTTATATGACAGATCCGACCAGTATCGAAAAGAAGGTTCCTCGTTCTCAGAAAATTAAAGTACCGACGTCAGTGGTAGACGTCACTAAATATACTACTGTATCAAAACGAAGGTTTGTCTAGGAGGAAATTCTCGGATATCTCTCCTACACCCCATTTCTTTTTTTAGGGTGGGGTTAAGAGTTTCAGGTCACCTCCGATTTCGGGACCCAAGACTACCACTGTGACGGACCCTAGGAGGGAACGATCCTACAGAGGACCGGAACACTGGAAGGATACGGAACCAAACGGTGTACGAGTCACAACGGTACACCTACTCTCCTCTGCTGACTACTGTTCCAGTGTCGTGCCCAGCTCCGAGGTTTATTGATGAGTTCTGTGTGGACAAACGTACACCGGTTTTCCATCGTGGGGTTGACGATAGGAGTGTGGTTTTTCCCTTCCCCCAAACGTCACTACACACTATATATACCCCCTTGGTGATTCCTCATAGATATGATGAAGGTATAGACCTTTGTGACGGTTTTTTAAGTGATTGACGAGTTGTCGATGGAAACCACAGAGACTTAGGTATACGACGAGTACTCTAAAGACGATGACAGTTTAAGTATGGTATATCAGAGATCCTTCTTAAAAATTAAGTTTAATTTTTCACTAAATTTAATTTTAGGTCCGTTCTTATGATCTCATCTAACGGTAAAAAAAAGATGTCCTCTAGAAGGGTTGGGTCCCTAGTTTCAGCGTAGAGGACACAACCGTCCACCCAAGAAATGGTGATCGTGGCGGACCTTTCGGGGTGATTTATAAATTTGTAAGACTATGAAAAATTTCTTACGCACCAGTAGAAGGGAAGCCGTGTTATGTTAAGAATGTATGAGAGCGTATATATGACGGCCATAAGGACGACAGTACATTCTAATGTACAAACCTCTCTGTAAACTAGTTGAAAAAGATTGAATCAGGTCCGGACGATGCCTAGAACTCCCGCTAGTGTTTTCTGTTTGTCCCCGATCCGTTTCCTTTCCCCGGACCCTCCCTTCCGTAAGGTCCGTCTGTTCTCAGCGGACACGTTTCTCGTATCCTTTAACAGATGGTATTCACCGGGTCCGACCCAATTCACGAAGACCACCCCGGGAGGTTCAACGTCGGGATGGAACGAGGGTCGAGAACAGAACCACGTCCCTTGGACGGTCAAAGGGGCTAGAAGTGCTGTGTAAAACAAAGAGTGAATAGAGAGATAAGGATCCCGGATCACGGTACGGACCTGTCTCGACCGTGGTTCATTTACAAACGGTTTACTACAAAGGTATCGTATTATTAAAAACTCTTACTATAAAACAAGGGTACACAACGGTTCTGTCTTTGTCCGGTTGTCTAGAACGAGTGACCCATCCAGGGAACTCGTGTTTAGAATCTTTCGTATTAAAGAGTTTGAGTCCTTGTCTGTAAGACTATGGACGTAACGTAATTCCGTTTTCCGAGGGTTTGTGAATTACACACTTGACGAAATGGCGATACAGAATTTTTTCTTGACACAGACCATAGTACATGTTCCTTAAGAAAACACCGTCCGGAGTAGTTGCAGAAACGAGAAGTCCCGATCACAGAACTCAAGAGGTGTATGTCATGTTTGGAAAGACTCAAGGTCCGGATACATGGGAAAACAGAAACCGCGGTCGTTGAGTTTTGAGTTCTTCAATTTTTGTTAAGGTTAAGAAGGAGGAGAGATTTAGACATGAAAGGAGGGACCAGGGACAGAGGTATTTGACCTGACCGTAGGTAGGCCAACCGGTGTGGTCTTTGAACTCAGTGACTGAGCAGGAAAAGACAAGAGACGTGGTAGTTGGTTTGTAGTCCGCGAGGACCCAGTCGGACCCTCCGAAGGCGGACATGTCAGTGGAGAAGGGTAGAAGTGACGGTGCCGAGTCGAGTCGGGCACCCGCGAATGGTCCTAATGATCAATCGGCTAATGATGAATTAGACAGAGGTCAGAATAAAGGACGGGGAAGATAGGAAGTTAGAGATGTGGTGGAGGTTCGTCTCACTAGAAAGATCTTAAGCTGGTACATTAAGAAAACGAACTTTGATAGTTATCGAGAGAGGACAGAAGTCCTATTCCAGGTTTAAAGAGGAATTTTCAGTCCCTCGGGAACGAATGAAGAGGTGAAGTAGAAAGTTGTGGGAGGTGGATCATGGGAGAAAAGGTCGGAATGGTTTGTAAAATGTCGTGGGGGTTATGTGACACGATGGCAGGAAAACGTGATAGACGGTACAAGAAGACATTTTACAGATGTTGTGGGAAATCAAGGGTCGACCTATGGTGGACGTCTTAGAGCGGAGGTCGGGGTTGGATACTAATTCGAGGAGGAGTTACCTGTGCCCAAACCCACCTGAGACCCTCGACCACTACCTGTTACTCCGGACCGCACGACGCCAAGTGCCCCAGTGTTTCTCAGTCTGTGCTGACTCGTTGACTTGACTTGACTACATGATGGACCTGAAGGGACCACCGAGTCTACCATTTCTTAGACGGACGTTACTCCCTCTAGACCCAGGTTAGGGACCCAACCCTTCTAGGGGACCTCTTCCCTTACCGTTGGGTATGGTCATAAGGACGGACCTCTTGGGGTACCTGTCTCTGCGGACCGTCCGATGTCAGGTACTCCAGCGTCTTCTCAACTTGTGTTGACTCACTGAGAGAGGGAGAGAGAGAGAGAGAGTGTGTGTGTGTGTGTGTGTGTGTGTGCGCGATTGATTTGAGTATCGTTCCACGCTTAGTAGACTATCCATTGACGAAAAATTTTAGATATGGGTGGTCTGTGATACTGACTTAATCCGGGATTAGTATTAAAAAATAAATGTGTCATTCTTTAGTCACTTATAATGTTTCTCGTTAGTCTTAATCATAAAGTGACTCTATTCTTGGAATATTTTACCCAACCATTGGTTCATAGACCCGAAGGGTTCACCGAATCACCATTTCTTAGAGGGACGTTACATCCTTTGTGTCCTCTGTACCTAAGTCAGGGACTCAACCCTTTTAGGTGACCTCCTACTTTACCGTTGGGTGAGGTCATAAGAACGACCCTTTTAGTGTACCTGTCTCCTCATATCAGGTACCCCAGAGTTTCTTAACCTACGTTGACTCGTACGTACGTGTGTGTTTTGGTTCATAGAAAAGACCCTGAGATCCGGTCTGACAATTGTACAATTGACTGTTACCTAACCCCAATCTCCAATGGGAAAGTCCCATAAACGTACAAAATGTTCCATTGAACAGTCAGGTATCGAGTTGACTGAGACTTTAGTGACCCTATTCGACCTCCTCCACCCTTGTTCACTGGTCCCGACCACCTCCCACCTACTTCGAGGTGGCAGACTGTAAGGTGGTAGGAGTGAGAACTTAGGATTTTGGTTCGAGGGTATCCTAAAAAGTAGTACAAAACTGATCCTCCGAGGTGGGGGTACTTAGCGTTTGGAAAGGGGATTGCCTATCTTCATTTATCTACTTTAGAACTTTATGATTAAGGTTTTTCGAAGGAGCGGTTATAATTTTTTTACTTCGACTGTCTCTATAGGTCTGATTCGTTGACTCTATTTTTAAACTAACTGGACTATAACATTTCTCCGAAAGGTCACCGTGATCACCATTTCTTAGGCAGACGGTTCCGTCTTCAACATTCTCTACATCCAAACTAGGGACCCAGCTCTTCTAGGGGATCTCATCCTTCACTGTTGGACGAAGTCATAATAATGAACCTTTTAAGGTACCCGTCTCTTCGGACCACCGGAGTATACCAGGTACCTCAGTTTTTCTCAACCTGTGTTTACTTGTTTTAATTGTTTTTAAAATGAAGTTCAAAAATATTTTGTTGTTGTTTTTTTATATTGTTTACTACACAATAGAGATCGTATTAACTAACAAAATTTTTATGATCTTTCACCTAATTAACATAAAATGAACCGAACTTATTCAAAGAAACCCACGTATCCCTTTAAGATTCTTCTAAACTGAAGTTTCTCGACATGATGAAAGTTCCGTTAGAACTAAGGAGTGTGGAATTAATTTAAAGACTATTTCGTCGAATAAGACTCAACTCGTATAATATACTTATTTATACTTTGTGGTTGACTTTGTCTTCCCGTTTTAATAATTTTCGACTAAACCAACATCAGAGTTCTCCGGTAACCTGATTTCGACTCACTGAATGTATTTATGGAAACCGTAAACAACCTAGGACAAGGATTTGTGTTACAAGTATAAAGTAGATATTATTCTTTTCGTAGAGTTTCTAAACGTTCCGTGACCAGAACGTTCGCAGGTCAAACCACAGAACTCATTTCACTCTAACCGTCTCAGTCGAATTAGGTACTACCTTTCAACACTCGTCCCACGACCCCGGCGGACCGTCGACGCCGAGGGTCCGCAGACGGGCGATCCAATCGTACACGTGTCTTGACGGTGACCGGGGGATTTGTCTCGAAGAGGTCCCGTTTCGCGTCCAAGTGTGTCTCGGGTGCGCGACCTTGAGCTTACGTTAGTGTGAGGTCGGAATGCCATTTGTGATATCGTCCCACCAAAGGTAATGTTGGTTCACCATGATTTTTAATAGACGACGGAAGTAAAAAGTATAACTGACCTAGTCAGTTCACAGTATAAAGTGTCAAGTGACTCTACCTTCGACGACTTTAGACCTGACAGACGTCGTTTGAGTCTAAAGTCGTCAATTTTGGTCCGGTTGTACACAGGGGTTTTGGATCGAAGAGTAGTGAGACCTAACAAAAAAAGGGAGACCAGGAGTGTCGGCCAAAAGTGGTTTATCCAGAGACGTCTCAACCGACAGTGGAGTGCCGGGTGAGGGAGGTGCGCGTCGTGGGAAGAGGAGTGGGAGGGACGAGTCAGTGTCACCTCTCGACACGGATGTGGTAAGTCCCAAAGTTTTCCTTACAAAGATTACCGAGATCTCACACCGATTGACACGCCAGTAGGGTCCTACTGTCTGGTTCTGGCTCAAAGTAATTTAGCCTTAATGAACCTGGACGGACAATTAGTACTTTTGAGTCCGAGTGGAGTTACGGGGTCCCAAAGAGTTACCCGGACCGTGACCATCCCGACCTACGTCTTAAAAAATTTCTTTCTAGAAATCTTTGCTCTACTGGATTCTTGTGAAATGTTCCACGCCCATTGTCACACAAGGCTACAGTGCACATTACTGGACAATTCGGTGGTTCAATGCATTCCAGTCTCGACTTCCTTTCCTCGTCCGCACCCGGACGAGACCCAGGGACTCAAACCGGAGATCTATTCGTAATATCGGTCCGAGCGGGGAGACAGGTACCCGTGTTGTCCCGACTGTGGCTCCAGTAGAAACACCAAAGTCGACAGAGAACCGTGTGACGTCTTAAGAGTCACTGACGAACCCGGGGAATTCTTCAGGACCCGGAACACTATCTTTCTTCACACGGAAAGTTGTCGGACCTCTTGTTGCACTCCTTTAGTCTCGTCCGTGGAGTGAACGAGGGTACCCTTTACCCGGTAGAAACCATTTTTCCTCTTTGTTCATAAATTTTGAAAAGTTTACCCGTTAGGTCCCTGAAGGGACCACCGGGCCACCGCTTCTGTACCTCGACGGTTCCGTCCCCTGCCCCAAGGGAGGGACCGGTCCCTTGGGCGAGGATGTTCGGCGTTGATTCTCAATTGTACGGTGTCGATTCTGGACCATGTCGGTTCATTTTTTTAATTTTATTTTTATTGTGAAAATCCACGTTATGTTTTGGTATTGTGTGTGATTCCCATTACCACTGGATGTACTTATATGGGATTGTCATACTTCAGGAACGGGAGAGCAGAAGTCCTGTCCTGGGGCCAGATCGGACCGAAGTATCTTTGTGCACAGTAAAGAGACAAGTTAAAGAGAAGTCAGAGTTTTTTAGACTAGAGGACAACTGTCATACGACTGAGGTTTGGCTGACTCCGAAGACCCTTTCCCCACCCACACCTCTGTCTGTGTGTGTGTACGTTTACAGACGTGTGTCCACCAGTTCGAGCCATTTCAACTAAGGAAGGGTAAACGAATCGGCATAAAGACGAAGGGTTCGGAAGGAAGGGCAGGAGGAGGAATCAGACCGAAGAGTCAGAGGATAGTTGGAAGGGAAAACCCTTACCGTGGGTTTTCCCGTTGTGTGAAAGATTTCACAATTGATGTGTATCACTATATGTCCAATCTCAGGGTACTGTGGGTAAGAGAGTAAACTGGGAATTTTACTGGGAGGGTATGTCTTTTTCAGTTCGTAGTTGGGGGTGAGTATCATTAAAAAGACGTGGAGTCCCGGACTCACAAAATTAGTTCGGAGACTTTAAACAAACATGCCCCGACCACTCTCGTCCACCTGTTTCCCACTGTCTGTCGTTTTCGTCTATACCTTCTTGTGTTCTCTGTGTTGATTTCTTTTACGGTTAAGAGAGGGGACAATATTCAAGGGTATAAAATCCACTGAAGGGGTGTTTAATGAAAAAATTTGTCTGAAAAGTAATTTTACTGAATGCTCCGTAATATTCTTTAAGTCGAAGGTTACCTTTTTAGTGAAAAACGATTATCACTTTTAATTGGTCTCGTGGGTATCTTCTTTGTTTTTTTTAAGTACCTTTTCCATTGGATTTTGACAAAAATTTCTATACTATACCGACGATTATAATGACTTTTATGTATTTATGTCTTCTATTTGATATTATAATAGTTAAAAGTTTTTTCTTTCTCTTGAGAGAACAAGTTGTCTTAAATTCTTAGAGTTTGAGGAACGGGAAGTGTTAGTGAACCGTCTTTAACTCGAAAAGGGACATTAATCACCGTTATTCAAATTAGACCTAGGTATTACACGTGACTGAGTGCCGACTGAAACCCAAAATTAATGATTATTCGCTTCGTACTTAGGTCAACTCACTAGAGCACTCTCTGACAAGACGACTAAAGCATAAGTGAATAAGCTTACTTATGTTTTTTACTGGGGTTTTAGTGACCTGTTCTTTTTGAAAGTTTTCCTTTGTCGACTTATAAATCGTTTGAATCTAAAGATTTTCTGTTGTTATTCGAGAATACAAGACGGAGTGGTGTTCAAAACCACTACAGTTGATACTTCCTATTCGGTTGTAATAACGTCAATCATTTTCGACTGAAAGACCTTTAAAGAGTAGACAAATCCATTCACGAGTGTCCATAAGGACTGGTCGAGTATGGCTACTTTTTTCTTCAATTGTCATGTCGAATTGGTCCTCGAGTATAAGGGACCGATACGAAATCAAAACTGTGAAATTACTACAACTGGATTAATCCCCTTTCCCGTCGACATTGTGTGTGGAAACGTAAAAAACGTGAAGGAAATAACGGTCTAATATGCTACTGCTTAACACTCTTCGTCCAAAGGACGGACTCTTGACGCCAAAGTTTTGCAGGCCGTTTTGCCTTAATCTTCGTGACCGTCGCAAGTTTGGGTTTCGTCACTCCTAAATTAAGTGAGTAAGTAGTTTATAAATGATCTCGAGAATATTTTCACGGGACTAGATTTGATCGACGACCCTTAATGTCTAGACTCGGGTCGGCGGGAGTCCCGGACCGAGAGGTCAGGTCAACCCTCTTTTTATGTAGCGTTTATATGACTTTGCGTTACTGTTACGTCTGACTAACGCCCCCAACCCCCCCAACTCCCCCCAGGACCAGACTCCCCCTACGTCACCCCACGCTCCCCCGCCCCTATCCCTCTGGGAGACACCTCACCAAAATCCAGATTTGGTCTCACCCCTCGTCGGGCTCGCCGACCGGTCCCCTCGACTCGTCCCCGTGGTCCGTACCCCTCCCTACTCGTTTCTGAACGGACTTCCTTTTGACAGCGTCGACTCAGTAGGACCCGTTACTCCTTTCTCACTGTACTTTAACATTCCATAGAAAAAAGATTTTCTTTTCATACCCTTTATCTAAAAAGGATATCCTGATTTTGTTTTTATGATACAGTAAAATTATACATTCAAACTTTGACCGTTCATCTCTGAGATTAGAGACCAAGACGTTTACCGGTGTCGTTCGACTCGTCTGGGGACCTAGGACTCCAGCAGACACACGACAGACCGACGAAGGTGTGTGTGGGGCGGGGTTTCACTGTTCGTGTCGTCCTGACCCGGCCCCTGTCATGTACCAGTTCCACGACGGTAATGGTGGTCTTCCCCGTGACTACCAACCCCTCTCCAACTCTTGTCTACCAGGGTGGGGTGATTGGCCTGACAGGGTAGTCACTGTGAAGTCTCGCCAGGACCCCCGGAGGGTCGGGTGACGGGTTGATCGACGTCACTCTGACCGGTGTCTCAGGCACCCAATCCCTGTGAGGGTGAGTCGAGGTAGGAGGGAATCAAAAGAAAGAAGACTAGACGGTGTTAGTCTGATGTATTTGTGGATACCAAGAGTTGACGAAATCCGGAAAAGTAGTGCCGAGAAGGTGGGAATATCGTCTATTGATGAGATTCCCCGAAGAGACTACCGAGTCACCATTTCTTAGGTCGACGGTTACGTCCTCTGCGCCCAAACTAGGGCCCCAGCCATTTAGGGGGTCTCTTACTTTACTGTCGAGTGAGGTCATAAGGACGGACCCTTTAGGGTACCTGTCTCCTCGAACTGTCCAGGTACCCCAGTGTTTTCTCAACTGCTGTGAATCACTGATTTACTGTTGTTGAAGGAGATTCAGGGTCTACGATGTTTCGACAAAAAAAAAAAAACCAGATACGACGACGACGACGACGACGACGATTGAGCGAAGTCAACACAGGTTGAGACACGCTGGGGTATCTACCGTCGGGTATTCCCAGGGGGCAGGGACCCTAAGAGGGGGAAGGATTTAATAGACAAACAAAGGTGTCTTCACACCGAGAGGTTCACAGTGAATAAACGAGAGGAAGCTGGTTTACGGAGTGTAATTTTAAGAAGGAATTTTATAAAAAGAACTCCCTGTCAGTAAACTTGCAGAGAGAATTCCTTAATGACTTCAGTTCTCAATCACCTCATTTTTTTACTGGTTTACTCTCTTCATTTTCTATACTGTCCCTCTCGTTCCACTAGGGTTCGTCACGGAGTCCGAGACGGACGTCTTTACTCCTCGAACTCTACATGTCCCGACGAGGGGAAGGAGGACTTGCAAAGAAATTTTAGTCCCAACTCTGTGATAGAATTAAGGTACACTACTAAAAGTGGGAGTCCTGGTTCTGTTCGCCCCTCGTTTTGTAAGACAATGTAGAATATTTGTACCATGAAAACCTTAATCTTATCTTTTCAATGTCCTCGGGTAATAATCGTAGGGAATTTCAAGATTGAGATTTACGATTGGAAGTTCCGTTGAGTCATAGATGTCTGCCAACGTAGTAAAGACAGTAGAGGATGGAGAATCCACTAGGAGTATAAGGAACTAGATCTTCTTTATTTGTCCCCAGGTATTCTTCTGAAGTCTTTATTCGAAGCAACACAAAGGATCCTGCTACGTGGTGACGGAGAAGATTCTTCATTTCTAGGTCTCTAAATGGTACGAAAGGACTTAGAAACCTGACTTCAACCAACCATGGTACAGAGGACTAAAAGGACTCGGCGGTAATGACCACTCATGTCAACAAAAGGGAGTTTCCGAAACGAAGTTCGATTTTATTCCGCTACCATGTTTCCACCTGGGTAAAGGAACCCTAAAGTCTTTGTTCGTTGTTAGAGATATCGTGTTCTTTATTGTCGTTATGTTGTTATTGATTGTGATGGTCAGTCCGTTTGACTTCACCAGTCATTGATAATTGTGTAGTAAAGGGAAACGACGATTATCACTTGGTCGTTAAAGTTGTCACCGGCGACGGTCCTCAGAATGAAAGATCAAGAATAAGACGGTAGTAATCCCGTCTTTTTCCCCGTCCCTCTCCCCTTCTTACAGAAATACCAGAATTTGGAAACTAATAAAAAATTTCTGTTTTTGTGTAATACATTTATTGTTGACGATCTCTCCGGTCCTTCCTGACTCGTTCAACGTTCAGAGACATAGACCTCTTCAGTAATTTCGTCTTAGACCTTTCTCTGATTTTTGTCACTTTCATTTTATATTTTCCAATTGTCCCATCATTTGAAAAAAAAAAACGGATAACACAGTAACTTTCTCATAAAAAAAAAAAAAAAACATCAGTCTTATGAATTGTACTTTAGATGGGATAATTTGTAATTCGCGGGTTATGAATTTGACATTTCTGAGAGGGACGTTGCGTCCTCTGGACCTAAGTTAGGGACCCAACCCTTCTAGACGACCTCTTCCCTTACCAATGAGTGAGGTCATAATAACGGACCTCTTTAAGGTACCTGTCTCCTCGGACCACCCGATGTCGGGTACCCCAGTGTTTTTCAACCCGTGTTGAATCACTGATTGTGAAAGTGAATAAAAAATGTCGTAATAGAGGTCCGTGTTACGCCATCTTTCGAGATCCTGAATAAAAACGAATTGTACTTTGAAATATGGAACCTTGTGGTGGAACGTTTACGAGGAAGTCGGGGACCGTTGGTGGAAAAGTAACAAAGATGCACAACCTGGTAATGTCTAGGAAGGATATTCATCTTAATACGTTACATAAACAAGACACTACCTGAACAGTGAATCGTTTTACTTGACTCGTAAAAATTTTTTTCGGTTCACTTTAGAATTCATCATCAATTGATCGATCAATCATGTTCCAGAATTCTACAAGCAACTAATATTTGATAATATTGTGTTATGAGCGTCTGATACATTGTGGGAGGAGGGGGTTTCTGAAAACTGTCTCTGACACCGATCGATCCTGAACCTATTCTCAAAATACTTTGACAATATTAGTCTCTAGAAACGTAGTGTTGGAAAGTAATACATCCAAGGAGGTTAAAATTGATTAGTATTTTCAGTTATTGATTTCGTTCGTATTCTTTCAGTAAACGATCTTACAGGACGTATCCAAGTAAAAAGTGGACGGTTCTAACTTAATGGAGAACATATAGTCATCCACTGTTATTTTCCCTTCTTCGGTTCTCACGTAAAGTTTAATCTGTTATTCTTGATTGTTTCTCATAGAGTGATCGAGATTTTCAATCGACTCCCGGTGTTTCCGATCGTTCCAATGCACACGGTTCATCGGATAACTGTTCGTTACATTTTTTGTTCAGTTACGTTACTGACTAGTGTCTTTTGGTAGTAGATTTTATTTGCTACGAGTCGTCTCTTCTCTCCTTTCTGGGAAGGAGTTTCAGACACGGATAATTGTCCGTTTTAATTGAAATTTTGTGCCAGTCAAACCCTATCTCTACACATAGAACTCATGAAAGTATAGATTTTTATAACGTTTTGTGTTCTACCGGAGGTCAAAGGTCACACAGTCTGTGAATTTTCATTTGTCATCGGTATTTCGTCCTCGTAAAAAATTTTCCTTTAAAGTCTACAGACCTTTATAATTCAACTTGTTATACTTTACCGGTAAAAACATATAATTCAGACTTGTAGTCTTTAAAGTGCACTAAGGCGGTTTCTTTTCCGTCCCGAATAATTAAATTACAATTCTTAATTTCAAACTTCTGTACGATGCTCAGAAACCAAAGTATTCCAAATGAAGTCACCCTCTTATAATGATTTCGTTCTTTTCCTAAAAGTTATAAGACACGATTTTCATATAGAGTTTAGTGTGTCTTGACCCCGGTCAGTCATAAACGAATCTATTTGGATTCTTCTAAAGGTACATATTGGTCAGGAAAAAGTAAAAACAGATTGTATACAGTAGGTAGGGATTATTTTAAAAGATAAGGGTTAGCTAAAGAGGTAGGAGGACCGACTTACGAACTTAGGTCGATAATTTCCATTTTGAAATCCGCGTACCTGGAAGACACGGGTGTATGTGGGGTGAAGAGTTAGATAATAAGTGACGAAAGAGGACGAGTGAGGTCGGGAAGAGATGGTGAGAAAGAAAGTTTGAACCGTGTGACTGTCAGGGTAGACAGACACAGTCCGAGAGGGGTGGGGGAAGGAAAATTATGTGGGTCACTAGATTAGAAAGAACGGATCTTACCCCCCCTAAGACGACTCGGGGTTAGGGAGACGGAAAGGGTACGTCCACTCAAGACGACAAGTTTCTTACGAACTGCCTAAAACAGTATATGGAGAGGTAAAGACGGAATAAATCTGGAACTAGTGAACGAGTTTTGGTTAAAGTGGATCTTCCGTAGTTATTTGTCTTACACTTACAATATTTACTCCTATTAAAAGATCCCTCCTCAACATGTGTGGACGTTGAAACTACAATCTTATTTTTCCAAGTGGATGTGACCCATCCAAAGGTACACCTACCTATAAAAGAAGGGTCGTGTGCTACATGGTACAAGAGAGACCTTCATAAAGTCCCCATGAAAAAACAAAACAGAAAAAATTTTTTCTATTGAAAGACCTGAGACTTTTTACATGTATCCGTGACTCACTTGAGGTAGTACAAATCATAATTCCTTCATTAAAATTCTCCTTCCCCTGGTGTTACGCGGAAGTTGTGAAAAAGTCCTACCTCTCAAAGTATTCTCAAAGTCCATGTAAAGACGGAGTAAGATAGCCCGACTTAGGAAAAGGTGAAGACCAAGACCTTGGATACGGCGGTTTCCTGACTGTGTGTGTCTAATAGACTATAAGATGGCAAAGGTCTCTGGGCCCGTCATGGTGGGGAAGCCGCAAATGTATGGACCTCAAGCGATAAAGGTGAAACCAAGAACGGTACCGCCGACGGGCAACACGCGGAAGCTAGCGAGACAGGTGGAAGAGGGATCAAAAACATAAAGAATAACCATAGTCGACGAAGGAATAAGGTGCCTGGTCTTATAATAAAAACATAAAAGGGAGAAGGAACCTCGGCAGTCCTTTCTGTCACGTCGGCATCGGCACGGAGAACAATAAGCGGGTGAGCGGAAGCATGAAGTATGGCAACCTTGCGAGCGACTACGGCTTCGGGCACGCGAACAGTAAGAAGGTGAGCGGGTACATCCAGAGGCACCACCACCGCAGGTGCACTAGAAGGTGCCCCGTCTTCAGTGTCAGCTGCAGCGGTTTCGACTACCACCTCAACCGCAGCGACCTCGACTAGGCCGAGTACCGGCGCAGCGACGCCTGGCTCGACGCGAACGACCTCTACCTGCTGAACCTGAGCCTGAACGCGTCAAAGTACGAAGGGTCCTCCCTCGGGGCCGCCTTCTCCGGCGGGAAGAAGAACGGTCTCTCGAGCCGCAGCCGCACTTTCAACTCGTGCTTCGGCGGCGCCCACGGCCGGCCCGACAGCCGCCGCCGGCGCCGCAGCACCTCGTGCGACGGTAACGAGACGAGCGACGCGTCGCTCCGGTCGCTGCACGCGTCGCCGCTCGCCTAGTGGCACCGGTACGGCATCCCGTGCGAGACCGCGTGCGGCATCGGCACGGCGTACGGCGGCCGGGTGACCGGAACCATCCATGGAAGCTCTCTCGCGTTCTCTCGTGTCGCACTCAGGCCCCGGCGTCTATCCGGCTACCCCCGCACCCACGCGTGTACCTCTCGGGACGCGTCCGGCCCTTGAGTTCCGGGTTGGGGCGGTGTGACGGATCAGTTGAGATCCGGTACGAAGCCTTTAAGGGAAACACTTAGGGGTGGGACTTCACAACACAGATCCGGCAAAGACATTAACATACAGTCGAAACCCCTATATCTACATAGGGGTTTGCTCACACGACGAATGGAAACCATTTTGACTCTCCTTCGGTCTCCTTTTAATTGTGAGAATTGGGATACCTTAAGTAGAGTCTCGTTTCCACACGGACTGTCACGGGTAATTTTGAAACAACTGTGGTAAAAGAGTCACTTATAATACGGAAGAGTCCTTATCCTATTGGAGCTTAGATTTAGATGTATCCAAAAAGGTTATCCACAAAAAAAAAAAAAAAAAAACGGAAAGTGACTTTTGTAAAATGTTTCGTGACTGAAGATTATGTTCTCTCACTAGTAATCTTTTGAAAAGAGGGGACTTTAATTGTGTAGTTATGGGGGAGACTCCTTCCGTCACGTTATCGTCTGCTTCTTTACTCGAGATAAACACTCGACATCAAAATGATTAAATTGACTTTTTACTCTGAAGTCCAGACCGTCAAACTGTAAGGTTGTTCGAGTTTCTGGATTTTAATAATCACTAGACTTACGAACCTTGTACTCAACAGTTTGTTCAAAAGAATGTAAAAGAAAGATGGTGTAAGTAGTACAAGAAAATCCCGTACCTTTTGATAAATTGTAAGTCCTAATAATAAATCAAAACCCACTAGGAAAAATTCGACTCTCCCTAAACTGTTTATCTTATATATAAGACTTATCTCACTTGGTAATATTTTTTTACCCGTTAAATTGTAAAACATGAAGGTTCACTTTTCCAGTTTTAAACGATTTAAAGACGAAAGAAGACCAGTAAGAGGAGTACCAAAGGGATCGAAGACGGTGACATGACACTTGGTGTAGGATTTGACCTTTGTAAGACTCCCGTCCGTAATGAAGTATCCTCTTGTGTTTTAAAGGTGTGAGGACCGACACACAGGAGACCATACATCTACAAACTACTGAAATATTATTTGTCGACACCACCGAATTTTCGTACGTGATAAATGGAAACCCTTTTGATTCTATTCCAGTCTCCTTTTGAAGGTGAGAATTGTAATACCTTAAGTAGAGTCTTCTTTCCACGTAAACTGTCGCATGTACTTTTGAAACAGTAGTGGTCTAGTAAAAAAGTTACTTATCATACGGAAGAGTCCTTATACTATTAGAGATTTCGTAAACAAAAGTCTTCAAAAAGATCATTCATTTAATCGTTTCTGTAAATCTTTAATTGGACCTCGTTGAAGGATTTAGTAGAATCCTCCTTGACCTACAATTTTAATCCTTGAATCTTAAAAGAGAAGATTTAACTCAGGTAAAGGAAAATTAATTTCCGTTTAAAATATAATTTGATCGGGAGGTTTCTTCAATATACTTTTAAAATTCTGTATTAATGAAGACATAAGAAAGATTGAGTGTTTATAATATCTTTCATTTAGTATTGACAAAACTGAAGAAAGTCAAAGACCAATATCTCAATCAAACGTCATATGAAAAGTAAAGTCTAACGGTACTTTTTTAAAGGTAACTTACCGTATGTAAATGAAAATTTTATGACTCTTCACGACGAATGACTAATAAAGTACGTGAATTTTCAATTTCGGTATCACCGAGGGTTCAGTTTTCAAAACTGATTAACGTTCTGATGGTAGAGGGAGACAAGTAAGACTGTATAAAAACCATATATTTATCTGTCATCGTCCCACTGTTACTGTATAACCCAACCAGTTTTTCAAGTAACTCCAAGAAGGGAATATATAGACTGTTTTTCGGGTTTGTTTGAAAAACCGGTTAGGTTATGTTTCCCCCAGACCATGACACTTACAGTATGAGACCTATCCAGAATTGTAGAATTGGACTGTAGAGTCTTGAAGACTCCTCCACCCACCCGGTACTGAAAGGGTTTTCCTATTTGGGGTTTCCTATTCTGTGAGTTTATGTTGTAAAGTCTACTTCTTCGAAAGATGAGTCATAATCGGTAGAGGTTTGTGGTGGTGACATTGGGTCTTCCTTTGACTTTAATGATCTTTTAACGTTGACTGAAAGGGAAACGGATCTATCTATTTTTAAGTTCAAGATTCTATTTTCAATATGTTGGACTGAATGTACGTGATTTTGTTTGGTGGAATTAAATTTTATAAAACAAATTTGTTTCTTGTGATATTAGTAAGAGGAGATTGAAAAGATGTTCAATTAAAACGATCTTGTTGAAGGTTTGTATGACAAACTATAGTTCTTCATGAATGTGAAGATTTTGTGTTGGTGTGATAGAATCCTTTACAAATTGTGACTCCCCTTTAATTGTTGATCAAAGGAATTAGACGATAGAGGTTTTATTCTGATCATAAATCTCAAAGGTTTCTGTGTAACGAACTTTTAGATTCACCAAATTCCGTTGTCGTTATTGATCTTTCAAATTCAACAACGAACTGACATCATCGTCTCTTCCGTCTTGTTACCGTAACGGATATAAGGGTAGAATGGGACAACTCCTTGTGACGTACCTTCTTAAGGAGGTATCTTAACGATCTTTGATTAAATGTCAGTTTCACAATCACTAAGTAGACTTTAAATTTCATCCAAATCAAATCAGTTACTTGAATTCACCCCCTTTTCCCGGAGAAAAAGGAATGCTTCGTCCACGCAAGGTGGACGAGGGACGACGAGTTTCAAGATTAATCAAGGAGAGTTAAAGAATGTATACCTACGTATCAAGTATTCAAATTTTTTATAAAAATGCCTACAAGATGCTGAAAAGTAGACCCTCGACTAAAAGATCTATGTCGGTAAAAGTGATTTATTCAAACATCACCTTCTGAAGGTTAAGTCTCTCTTAAGGTCAGTTTAAATCCAAATTACACGGTTTAAATTTAGATGTACGATACTTACTTTTACACGTACCTGTCCTTACGTATATTAATTGTGTTGTTACATAGAAAGATCTATATAAGATTATCAAAGTACTGTCCACTTTTTTCCTTGGTGTCGTCCTAGACTTAAAAATGGTTTATAAGACCCGTGGATCTGAACCTAAAACCCTCGTGACATGATTGATAAGAATGAATTATAAGTCCCCAAGATAAAGTTGTTGTGAAGTATGAGTCTAGTGATCATTTTATTTGACTCACTATCAACAGTTACCTTAATGTTGAAGGAAGGAAGACTCAAATTGCAGTGGTGTTTTATGTACGTTAGTCTAAAAGAATTCAGACTGTCTCCGAAGATCCCTACCTGAACACCACCACGTCTCCGTTCTTCATTTCGAACATCTTCACTAGACTGAATAACACCGGTTTTAGAAACGTCCTTTATTCAATATCGTTATGTGAAGGTGAATCTTGGGGTAAAATACTAAGTCCTGAAAGATTAATTGACTAACTGTATACTTTCTTTAATTGTCATTCTTAAGTTATTACTAAAAATCCTCAGAGGGGGGGCGGGGAAAGGATTAACCATCGTACAATCTAACAAACAAAACCATCTTTTTTGGCGTCAGGACACCATTACGGTTTAAAACTCCAAAAATTTTTTAAGAAAATTTTCAATCAAAATTTTGTCCTCCGGTTAATAGGTATCAGTGGGATCTGTGAATAAACTCGAAGCCGTTATGTATTTGTCTCCTGGAAATGACACGATATATATATAAAAAAATAACGATCCATATTACTTATGAGATTTGGTTCTCTAAAACAAATTACTCATCATTGAAATTTTCTTCTGTAAATAAAAATCGGAAGGTTTATGACTTCATTTTCTTGATAGGTGGTGGAAGAACTTTCCAACATTTTATTACGTGTGCGGACTTTCTATTCTAAACGTAAGGTGAAAACTCGTACCTTAAATCAATATAACATCTGGCCCCGGAGACTATTTTAGGTCAGTGTTCGATTGTGTAAATATACCCACATTTGATTCCACGAGACACGGGTGACTCTTGTAAATTCCCGGGATTAATTGATGACACGTTGAACTTTGAGTGTGTCGGGTATGTGTTAATAATCTCTGTCGGGGGGGGAGGAGGTGAAAATTAGGTACTCTTGATATAGGCAATAAATATGACATCCTGCTTTTCTACAGGAAAAATCGGTTAGAATGGTACGACGCCCAAACATAAACTTTGTGCCCGGTTCACAAGACTCATTCACTTCACATGTTTAACATATTCGAAAATATATTCGTCAACGGACTGACCCGACCTGTTTGAAAGTTAATCCGGGGAAATTATAGGAGGTTGAGACCCGACGTCTTAAGGCTTTACACTGTTGGGAAAAGTTAATACTAATAATAGTCTTTGACACAAAACGGTTTCGTATTCGGTAAGCAGGAAGAGCCAAATAATGTGTTCGTTTAAGTAGTCCAAAACTGTGGACATAGTTATTATATATGAAAAGGACCAACCCCCTTTTTTCCCCCTCCCGATACGAGATAATATATGTTTTAAAGAAAACGTTTTTAATCATTTATAATTTTAATCCACTTAAAACGAATGTCGGTCGTATGCCAAAATGTAGCGTGTGGAATCCCGTTTGGCCGCTAAGGGATGACGATAAGAGTCCTCACTTCATCGACAATTAAATCGACAATATCCTTATGTGGAAAGTTAACATAAAAAATTTTGTATCTGAAGGGACAAGCAAACATTTTACAAAAGGACCATTAAAAGGGTCTATAGAGGTCTAGTTGTTACTGATGGAAGAAAACTATCTTTTGGCTATGAAATTCTTTCGCTTCCTTTTGGTCTTTCTTTTGGGGCGTAAGAAACTTGGGGTGGACGTAGTCCACCTGAGAGGTGAGGGTTTTGATGCTAATGAAAGGTTTACGTGAAGGCTATTCCTTGTTAAGGGGTTGTAGGGTCAAGACCCCAAGACTGAAGATAGAAATCCGGTGATCTCCTGGTCTCCGCTTTATGCTGAGGTGCACTTTGGTTAGGGCCCTCGACACGCGGCGCTGGCGGTCGGAGGTTCGGGTCCCGCGGGCGAGAGTGAGGTGCCCTCACCGCTAAAGTTTGGGCCGGCCCTCTCCCTCCCTAGTCCTTGCATTACACTGCCCGAGTTCACTGTCGCAGGAGAAGGGTCAGGTCGGGAGGGCCCGTGCGAGGGAGGGCCACCGTCGCGCCGCGACCGCGGCCGGTCCACAGAAGTGCGGAACAAGGGGGCCCACACCTGTGTGGCGGGTGGGGGTCTTGGCTCAGTCTAGGTTGGGGGCGCGTGGGCGGTGCAGGATGGCGGGGGAGGGCCCCTCTCACCGGCGCCCTCCTCCCACCCTCCGAGGGGGTCCACAAAACCGCCCAAAGCCCTGTGCACGCGGAACGCAGGAGGGGCGCCGGGGCGTCAGTCCCCGTTTCGGGAGGGGGTCTCGGGTCGAGTGCCCCGTCGGCTCGGCGGTCGCTGCGTCGAGTGGAGGCAGGGGCATCCAGAGGTGCGGCATGGGCAGGACGTCGGGCAATGAGGTCCAGGGGAGCATCGCCCGCCCCCACGTGTCCGAGACGGCCTGGGGCATCGCGGGGAACTTCGGTACGCTGGTGAGGGGGGCCATGTAGGTGAACGGGAAGCAGAGGTGGGGGTCGGGCACGGCGAACGGGACGCGGGTCATCGGGACCATCCACAACGGCGACCCGGTCCACATCGGAGGCTGGTGGAGCTTCGGCACGCTGGTCCTCGGGCTCATGAGCGGGACCGGGAACCCGGGGCACGTCTACGGTACGGGCACGCGGAACGGGAGGAGGGTCGGCGGCGTCATCCACGGCGGTAGCAGCTTCAGCTTGGAAGGCGGGCAGTAAGCCCCCCGTCGGGGCCGCGCGAGGGGCGCCCCCGTGCCTGCGCCCGTCTCGACCCGTGCCGTCCCACATCGAGCCCCCACCCCCGGGACGCCCGCTCGAGTGCTGTCGCGGGGCCCGTCGAGCACGGCGGCGAGCCGAGGTCAGGCTGCGGCGGGGGCAGGAGGGGAGAAGAAAGCAGCGGCGGTGGCGGCGGAAGGAGGAGGTTGAGGAGGAGGAAGCGGCGGCGGCGGCGGCGGGCCCCGGTCGCGGCGCGCGCTCTCCTGTCGGGCCCGATGCCTCGCCTGGAAGTCGACGAGGACGGGCGGGTGCACTCGGCCCGCGGCGGGGCACGGGCGGGGAGAAGGGGAGGGGTCCGCGGCTCCGGGCCGGGACGCCGCGAGGCGAGAGAACGGTCGAGGGGGGCGGGGGCGGGGACGGGGGTCGGGCCCTCGGTGGCGAAGGGGCCGCCCGACCTCCCCCTGCACCCCTGGCGGGCCGCGACGGCACGCGTCATCGCCCTATGCCCACCCCCCGCTCACACGGGTCCCCGCGCGCGCTCACGGGCGGACGCACCTCTGGCTCCGCGCCCGCACCTCCCGCCGCCTCCGAGGCCACACACACACACACACACACACACACACAAACCCCAAATAGTGGCACGACCTCGCGGATCTTCACGCCGGTGCACACACACCTCCCTCTTTTGAGGCTCCGCGCAAACAGACGTACCCGAAAAGCATCAACGGACAAAAGGCCGTAAGGTTGAACACATGGCACCGCAAACAGTACGAGTCGACAGTGGCACTTAATTGTAGGGGGCCTATCTACCAACGTACACTTTCTTCAGACGCTGTCGGATCTATATTAACACGTCTTACAAGAAAATGTGGATGGGCAGAACTTCGTGTACACAAACGTAAAGAAATTACTTCTATGCCCCCCCTCCCGTCACGTCAAACTTTTTCGTGTTTTATGTACCCAAGCCAAAAAACCAAACATTATTATTTCTCCTACAAAAAGTAGACAGAAGCATCCCTAAATCCATAAGCGCAGGTGGAGTCACACGAGGAAGACTTCAGCGGACACAAGAAGATTGTTGGGATCTTTAAGAAGTCGGGCCTCGACACATGAGTTGTCCGTCTGCCGAGTCAGACACATACAACAGACTCACAGACCTTACATGTGGACCAAGGAGAGGTGACCGTGGGTGTTAAATTCTTTCATTTATCTGCGAAAGTTCCTCTTTGTACCATTCATTTTGTGACGAGATTTGAATGTTTCAGACACTGGATGTTTTGGCCCCTGTCCACAGTCGACCAGATGAAAGGTCGATGTTGTGACAAGTCAACTTAAGTGACATGTGTTGAGAAAATTTGGAGATAAAGTAGTAGTAGGTTTACCCTTACAGTTCTAAATGGAAAGTGAAAGAGAGACAATTCATTATTGACTTAAATAACACCCCCGTCACAGTTCGGTTTGTACTCTCTAAACAATTATCCGCTCAACTTTGCAGTCATAACGGAGACCCATTTTCGTCCGTGATCAAAGTTGGAGTGGGAATTTTAGGGGTACTCTCTGTGGAGAGACACCACGTATCGGTCCCAGAATCCAACCGGAAAGTTCCTGAGACGAGACGTGTCATAAATACCATAGGGAATCTGAATCTTCGAAAACGTACTGTCTCATTCGTGGTCTCCGACGGTTCCCAAGAGAGTGATCCAAGACTATCAGTCTATTTTTATGTTCCTGTCCACAGTCCCTTCCGTCGTTCCTTTTTTCCTTAGATTTGACGTGTCTTTTCCTTGACTTTGACTGGAACTAGTCGAGATCGAGTCCTGACCTCGACCGGAAAGGACGAATAGACCGACTTTATCACTTTCTTTTTAGAGTCAAATGTGTCTTGGTTTAGTGGTTTCTCCTAATCTTTGGGAGTAGGTACCACGACGGATGTCTCAACGGTCCTTATCACGAATGGGATCACCGGACTTTATTAATGCGTGGAACGAGTCGTAGAACAGGGGCCTGACCCCTAACTAAATCCGGTGACCCTTTTACTCCCGGGTCCTAAAGCGTCGACTTGGTATCAAGGTAAAAAGACAATGTCCCGTGTGGTCCTAGTCCTCGATGACATCTGTAAAGGCAGATAAAACCCCAAGACAAACTATACTCTTTGACACTAACGAGTCCAGTTATATGAAAAAAAAAGGTGAGTAAAAAATTGACCGAGAGAAACATCTCGTTGGAAACAAAGAAAGGGAAAAACTGAAAAATGGGTGAGCACACAATCCTAGATGTATGTACGTATAAACTCCAAATGTGAAAACAAACGTTCGTACCATCTTGGTAAATTACGACACACACACAAACGTACACACGTGAGTCGACACAGGCTGAAAAACGCTCGGGTACCTGACATCGGGTGGTCCGAGGAGAAGGTACCCTAAAGGGTCCGTTCTTATGACCTCACCCAACGGCAAAGGAAGAGGTCCCCTAGAAGAGGTGGGTCCCTAGTTTGGGCGTAGAGAACGCACAGACCGTAACCGTCCGTCTAAGAAATGGTGACACGGTGGATGAGAAGGATTAATCGAGAGTCCGTCTACTACCTGAAAGACTTTATATGTCGTGTCTCACTCAAAGACCGAAGATATTGTCTACACTCACTTCAGGTAGATACCATTTACCTGTTTCCCACCACCATACCTGCGTAGGGCCCTCTTATACCTCTAAACTCCTACTGTTTTCTATACTGGTAAATAGGGAATTAGAGAAGGAGAACGATAGGGATTATCTACAGAAGGAACCTTTCTGGGAAGTAATTTTCTTTCTGAGATGGTGGTATGCAGACGATAATTTAAAGTTGATTAGTCAGGATTGAGCTGAGACGGTGACTGAGAGAAGTACCCACTTTTAATCATAGATTAAAAACCATCGAGTGACTCGTTAAAAACCGTTTCATTGGTGAGTTCGGTACGAAGGCAAACGGACGACAACAGGACCACCTTACAAAGAGGTCAGAGTGACTACACAAGTAATTACCGTCACAAGTGCAAGTTACCACCACTAACCTCTTCTGTCCCTTGTTCTTGGTCCTTCTCCTTCTCCGGGACTACCACTACCAAGACGAGTGTCCTCGTCATCTTATCACGACGTCAAATGATCGACCCCAGTCATTACAGGAGTGAAAGGGAGAGTGAGACTTAGAAACGGGACCGATTCCCCCTCAACTTAAATCGAAATTCTTCCCTAATCATTCTTCTCTTACACTTACAATCAAACTGTCCACCCCACCCCCTCCGGTGATTTCGGGTCCCCGGTTGTCGGTGCGATCGTGAACCAAAAAAAGGAGGTACAAGTTTTGGGTCGTGATCATCCAAAGGTAAGATTTTTTTAAACATTGGTTTTCATTCGGTAAACTCACACTTACAATGATTGTTGTACCACCACTCCTATACACCGAATCTTAAAATAGAAAAAAAATTTCGACTCCGACATAAATTTTAAAGTAACCACTAAAGGAAAATAAATGTGTAATCTTAATAACTCTTAAAAATTATTTTGATGTTTGCTGTCTTTCGATTGGACCTCCACATACAACAGACGACGACGACGATTCAGCGCAGGCTGAGACACGCTGATTTCACACAAATAACTAAGTTTCACATTCTTTCGTTTATCTTAATTTTAATGAACTAAATATTCAGTTTCAATCATAATGATGACATTATATATCCTACCTATTTGTTCAAGGATGACATATCGTGTCCATGGATATGAGTTCTAGGACACTATTTGGTATTACCTTTTCTTATACTTTTATATATATACATATTACCTTAGAGAAACGACATGTCGTCTTTAATTGTGTTGTAACAATAAACATTTAGTTATTTATTTTATGTCCTCACGTACGTACGAGTCAACGACCTTCAGCACAGACTGAGAACTCTGAGTTACCTGACGTCGGGTGGTCCGAGGAGACAGATACCCTAAGAGGTACGTTCTTATGACCTCACCCAACGGTACGGGAGGAGTTTTGTCTCCTAATGATCGTATACGGACCTCTTAGGGTCCCTACTCCCTCGGACCACCCGACGGTAGATACCCCAGCGTGTCTCAACCTGTGCTGACTTCGCTGAATGGTCGTCGTCGTATAAATATTATTTTGTAAGTACTTTTAAATTCTTTAAAAGGGTGTCATTTACGTTTTCAATTCTTTACATCGGTCTTTGAAACATCTGTTGTACTTCAGTCTTCTCCTTCGTTTAATGTTTTAATTACTAAAAGTTTTGAAACTTCCTTTAATATAATACGATCTAATCCATGATTTAAGAAATGTACATAATTAAGTAAATTTAGAGTATTATTGGGTAACCAATCATGATCATAATAATGGTAAAATGTCTTCTTTTAGACCTCTTCCCTCACCGAAGGGTGAGGTCATAAGAACGGACGTCTTAGGGTACTTCTCTCCTCGCACCGTCCGATGTTAGGTACCCTAGCGTTTCTCAGCCTGTGCTGACTCGTTGATGTCTTCTTTTGTTTCAAATTCCTGTCAAAACACGGGTCCTACTAAGCTCCATCTTTACCAACTCGACCTTAAATTTAATTTAGACAGACTGAGATAATGGTCAGAAATGACCACACACCCACTCTCGAAGGTTTGCCCCCTTCTCCGTCCAATCCACCTCTACCATTCCCCACCATTTCTACTGGAAAAATAAAATATCTTGTCGATGGACCTATTATCACTACGACGACAGATCTTAATTTCTTTACCACCTTCTTCTCATTTAATATCTCCAACCTTTCTATCCAAGTATAGCCTTGTCTACTAGGTCTTTATATGGAATCTCTACAAGTCATCAACAATTATGTCCAGTTCTTGATTTTCATTTAATTATTCATTTATATCAACAGGAGTCATAGACACCTTATAACCAAAGTCTTGGTGGGGAGAGTTATGGTTTTAGGTGTCACAAATTCAGGGTATATATTTTACCATGGTATAAACATATATTGGATACGGAGAGGAGGGTATAAGAAATTTAGGATAGATCTAAATGAATATTAGTGGTTATATTACGTTTACGATATATTTATCGCCGGTCGTACGTTGTCTAACTTCGAAATGAAGTACTTTGAAAGACCTTAAAAAAAAAGGGGTTTATAAAAACTAGACACTAACCACCTTAGACACCTACAACTCAAACTATGTCGTATTCCTCCCGGTTGATATTAGACACTCGAGGAGAAGACTTTCGACAAAAAGTCATCGGGGAGGGAAAACTCTGAACATGATAACTACAATCGGGTGAAAAATCCTTCGGTCTTTGAACGAGACACGACACATAAAGTCTTTTAGATAGAACAGATCTAGTCAGAGGAACAAGTAGGTCCTGGTCACCGAATAGACGATACGGGGGTGGAGGACAGTGAAGGTAACAGGGTCCGATGGAGTTGGACCGGAGTGGTAGGTAACGGAAAAAGTCGTAGTACCGGAAATAGAATTTCGGGAGTGTGTATCGGACCCTGAAAGAGACTAAGTGTGTATCCAGTCACGACTTCTGATCTTGAACTGTTAGAGCGAACAACTGTTGCGAGCGACCAGAAAGGGTAAGTGACTTGTTCGTACCTGAGAACCGTCTCAGAAGTGAGGAAACTACGGGAAGTACAGAAGGACCGGGAAGGGACAGGACGGACTTCTTGGGATGACGTAGAAAAGGTGACGTGAAAGGAAAGGTATCACTGGAGGACCAAGTAGGGGGACGGGTCGGGAGTTCGGATTTAGTCAAAGAGGAGGGGACGACTATCCTTTGGGGAAGACCCTTATTAGTTATTGTAAATGGTCAACGGTAACGTTTAATACCCACCGTTTGGAGTCTGGTTAGGGAGGTGTGGTGTACCGTCTAGAGAAGGGTCCTTTGAAGATCTTCGGGTAATGACAGGAGTTCGGGAAGAGTCGGGGTCAAGAAAGGATAAACAGAAGAAGGAGGACCTCTTTTTCACCATTGGGTACCCTTGTGGAAGGGAGAGAATTTGGAAGGTGACAAAGAGTAAAAGATGGAAAGTGGTGGTGGAGTAGGGTCTCCGTTTCTACAGGAAAAAGGTGAGGTTCAAAACCCAGTCAAGGAAGGGAAAACTTATATGACACACGAAGGGACCACCGAGTCTCCAATTTCGTAGACGGAGGTTACGTCCTCTGGACCCAAGCTAGGGACCCATCCCTTCTAGGGGACCTCTTCCTTTTACCGTTGGGTGAGGTCATAAGAACGGACCTCTTAGGGTACCTGCCTCCTCGGACCATCCGATGTCAGGTACCCCAGCGTTTCTCAGCCTGTGTTGACTCACTGAAGTGGAAGTGGAAACTTATATGAAATTAAAGAAAGGAAGGTAGGTTGTCTCCATGAGCATACAGATGGTACAATTCTGTCGGGAATAAAGGACCAGGACGAACGTGGAGTTCTGAGGACAGGAGTTTTGACGTGTGGAGGAACTTACTCATCCAATGTAAGTTCAGAAAGGAAGGGTGGAGAGGAGTGTGGTGAACTACACCCAAGATGGGGTGGTCAGATCCCGTCGAACAAGTCGGTAATCACTCAGTGAGTCAGTACAGACTGAGACACTGGGGTACCTGGTATTGGGTGGTCCGAAGAGACAGATATCTTAAGAGGTCCGTTCTTATGACCTCATCCAACGGTAAGAAAAGATGTCTACTAGAAGGGTTGGGTCCCTAACTTGAGTAACGTCCACTTAAGAAAAAACAGACTCGGTAAATCCCTGGAGGGTCAACTGTCGATGCTACCGTGGAGAAGTCAAGACGATCCTAACCGTCGACACTTAAACTATGACCACTTGTGAATGGAGGGAGTCGAAGACATTTTGGGTGCAGAGAATCGAATAGAGAGGAGAGGGTGGGGGAGAGGAGGGTGAAGTCGACAGAGTAAGGGACACACAAAAAGAAGACTAGGGAAAGATCAGAGGAATCCGATAGAAAACACAGGTTTTGTAATCGAAGTACCACAGGTTTAAAACACATTAATGACCTATGAACAATCGAATAAAATATGTTGATCCGTTAGGACGGGATCCCCGATTCTCAGATTAAATCTTTATCAGATTAAGACTATATTTTTGTAGTCGACTCGGAATAAATTCAGAGTTCCCGTCAAGAAACCAAGAAGGATATTAAACAGGGAACACCAGAGACGGAGAAAAAGGATCACCCGTCTCCAGGTGACCTGAACCTGTCGTATACACAGGTTACTGTTCCGAGTGTCCTTCAAGTCCTTTCCAGATTGTTACTTTTTCCATTACTGTCTAATTCCTCTCTGAATTTTACCAATCACCCGAAGGGACCACCGAATCTACCATTTCTTAGACGGACGTTACGTCCTCTGGACCCAAACTAGGGACCCAGACTTTCTAGGGGACCTCTTCCTTTGACTTCCACTAAATTTCGTTACCTTTCAAAAGGGTATGAGAACCTAACCTTCTTAATTATAACAATTTTACCGGTGTGATGGGTTTCGTCACATGTCTAAATTACACTAGGGATAATTTAATGGGTACTATAAAAAGTGTCTTGGTCTTATTTATTAGTATTTAAAATATACCTAAGTGTTTTCTGGGTCTTAACGGTTTCGTTAGGACCACCCCCCTTTTTTTTTCGACCTCCGTATTGGGAGGGTCTAAAGTCTGTTATGGAATTTCGATGTCATTAGTTTCGTCGTACCTTAACCGTGTCTTTGTCTGTAGACCCAGTCACCTTGTCTTATCTGTCGGGTCTTTATTTGGGTCTGTGGATTCCAGTTAGAAACTGTTTGCTCCGTTCTCATATATCACCCCTTTTCTTTCAGAGAAATCGTTCACCACAACCTTTTCGATCTATCAGTGTACATTTAGTCACTTCAACCTTGTGAAGGAGTATGGCATATGTTTTTATTTGAGTTTTACCGAATTTCTGAATTTATATTTTCTTCCTGTGGTATTTTGAGAATCTTCTCTTGTATCCCTTTTGTAAGAGACTACAATTCAACATCGTTACAAAAGAATCCAGTCAAAGGGTATCGTTATCTTTATTTTCGTTTTTGTCTACCTTGACTTAGTTTGAATTTTCGTAAAAGTGTGTTTCCTTTGGTATTTGTTTTACTTTTCTGTTGGATACCTGACCCTCTTTGATAAACGTCTACTACGTTAGCTGTTCCCGAATGAAAGGTTTTATATGTTTATCAAGTATGTTGAGTCATTGTCTTTGGGTTTGTCGGGTTAGTTTTACCAGTCTTCTAGATTTATCTGTAAAAAAGTTCCTTCTGTATGTCTACTGATAACCCGTGTACTTTTCTACGGGTGTAGTGATTAATAATCTCTTTACGTTTAGTTTTGGTGTTACTCCATAATGGAATGTCACCAGTCTTACCGGTAGTAATTTTTCAGGTGTTTGTTATTTTACGACCTCTCCCACACCTCTCTTCGGCAGTATGTGACGACCACCCTTACATTTAATCACGTCAGTGATACCTTTTTCATTACCTCAAAGAAATCTTTTGATTTTTGTCTCAATGATATACTAGGTGGTCAGAGTGAGGATCCATATATAGACCTGTTTTGGGATCAAACTTTTCTATGTACATGGAGTCACAAGTATCGTCGTGAAAAATGTTATCGGTTCTGTACCTTCGTTGGATTTACAGGTAACTGTCTACTCACCCATTTCTCCACAATGTATATATGTTACCTGATTATAAGTCGGTATTTTTTCTTACTTTATTACGGTAAACGTCGTCGTACCTACCTGGATCCCTAATAGTATGATTTACTTCATTTAGTCTGCATTTTTCCGTTTATATAGTAAACATACACCTTAGATTTTATATGATTACTTGAATAAATGTTTTGTCTTTGGTCCGAATGTCTGTATCTTTTGTTTGGAGGGTTTCGCCCTCCCCATTTAATCCTCAGACCCTAACCGTCCATGTTTGACGATATGTATTTTATCTATTTGTTGTTCCAGGATGGTATTTCGTGTCCCTCGATATAAGTTATAGACTTTTATTGGATATTGCTTCTTCTTACACTCTTTCTTACATATGTGCATATTACCTTATTGAGACGACATACGGTCTTAGATTGTGTCGTAATATGTAGTTGATGTGGTGTTAAAATTTTTAATTTTTTTTTCCCTCCACTTGTTACAACGACTTTCGCGTCGATTCCTCATTCATCAACGGTTCACTGACTAGCAACTTCCTCTCTTTTTGTGTTTTAGGCAATAATCTGTCCTTTCTCTACATATTATATTAACCCCTTACTTACCAAGGTTCTCTAGACTCTACCCTAAACTTTGTTACCCGCTATTATCTTCTCCGTCGGGAGACTGACTCACGGTGACCCCTTACGGTGTAGGAACGGTTCACGACGTCAGGGTCGGATGTATGGTGGAACCGTGCGTGTGGAGTCTCTGGACCACCTAAGAAGTCTATGACTGACGTAAGGTCTATTTCGAAGTTAAGGAGAAGGAACGGAATTTGCATAAGATCTTACATACAGTAACGAACGTAGAGTGAATAATGAAAGTGTACTGTTCGTGAAAAATTTCGAATGAGTCTTCGTCCTTGTGAGGTCCCCCACCGGAACTCCCATGTGTCGAGTTTAGAGGGAGGGTCTCTTGGACGTCGAGTCTCCCTTGAACCGTCTGTCGGAGGTCGACGACGCTCAAGTCTAGACGACACCACAAGTGTGGTTCAGGTACGAGACGGGCCCTGTAGGGGAAGTTACATTTCCGTCCCGAAGGGACCACCGAGTCACCACTTCTTAGGTGCACGATCCCACCCTCTGGGGGCAAGGTAGGGACTAGACCCTTCTAGGGTGCACGACGTCTCGTTAATTCGGGTACACGATGTTGATGACTCGGACACGAGATCTCGGCCCCTTGACGTTGATGACTCGAGTACACGACGGATGAGTCGGCCACGTAAATCTTGGGCTCGAGATGTTGTTCTCTTCGACGGTGTTACTTTTCGACAGAGGACGTCGACCCCTCATCAAGGGTAAGAGACGTTGTTCCTTTCGAACGTGTCGTTGTTACTGGGTCGTGTCGGTTTTTATTTATTTGCTTATAATTTTTTCATTTTCCGTTTACCGACCTAGAGTATTTGAGACAATATATTAAGGGGGGCTGGGGTCGGGTGGGGGGGGGGTTTTTCTGTTTCTCCTTTTTTCATTTCGTCTCGTGGACCATCCGGAGAACCTAAGACCCTTATTATGGTGTGAATCTTTGTAGAGGTCAGATGTACGACTTACTGTACCTTGTTTCCGACGGTCGAAGCTCTCCCGAGTCTCGTCCTTTCGTAAAACGTCCTCCGGTCCCGAGACCATGATCGTCGGGACGGAGAACCCGGTATAGTAGTCCGTCTAGGAAACCACAATCACAAACCACATCCACCACTCTTTTCTACGTTACACTTCTAACACCGTTCCGGGTCACCTCCTTAGTGTTACGTCCAGAGACCTCGAGACTGTGTTCCGGTATCTTAGACGTCTTCTCTTAAGATCTTAAAAACTCTTTGTCAATGAACTGAAATCGTTTTTTTTTTTTTTTTTTTCCTTACGAACTAGCACCCTATGGTTCACTGATAATGAAATCTTAAAGGGTGACACTCGACCCAGGACAACTTGGACGGTTCTGTTTCAACCTACTTTGGTATCGTGTGTATTTCCCATTGCCACTGGATATTGATATGTTTTTATGGGCTTGTTATACTTCTACCTGTTTGGGTCAACGGTAGACAACATTCTACTTGTACTATATAGGTCCTAGTTCCTGTGTTCTTTCGATGTTCTTGTCCGACGGGTCTCGGGGTACACGGGATCCTAAAGTGATTGTAGAGAATGGGTGGTAGTGGATACCCTTCTGACCCCAAGGTAAACTGGTCGACTTCCTCCTTCTCTTCGAACCAAATAGTTACCTGTTCGATAATACACCTACTTCGACTTTTACTTACTTCCGAAGTAATTTCGAGGTGAGTCCTCCCCGGAACTTTCATAAGTCTCTCCCTTTTAGAAACGTTCCCTGTCTCGACACTCACGACTTGGACCAGTACATAAAATACCCTTTCCTTTTCACCGGACTCCACCCCTTGTATACATCTAAAGTTCGTTACCGGTTGTTGGACCGGTAGACCAGTCTCCAGACCTTCTACCATCTCGTCTGTACACCTACTTGTACACCCTTACCCGGGACTCACACTCCTCAAAACACGATGTACAGTTACCGGAAGTACTTTCGCTGTGACTTTTCGGTCCTGAGATAAATCTGACAGAGGTCGGTTATCGACTCGTGTCACCCTGACGAACTCGACCTGGTAAGGAAGAGTTGTGTCCCGAGGAGACGGTCCGAATATAAAAGACACGAGGGGTGACTGGACCGACTTTACAAGGGGTGACTGTAACTGGACCGGTTCGATGTGTCGTCAGACTCAAGGGGGATGACTTGGGGCGAAAGAAGGGAGAAAGGAAAGTATCCAAAGTCTGGACACAACACTGGGTTTCTGAGACGGGTGGATGAGGACTAAGGAAACCAGAATAGGGAGTGTACACAAGTGAAGTCATATAGAAAACATACAGATTAAGGTAGGACTGTAGACGAACAACCCCCTAGATTTGACTATGTGGGTCACTAGAAAATTTTTATTCGTGTATGTATTTGTACAAATGCAAATGTCCATCCGGTACCAGTTTCTCTCTGCTTTCAGACGACATAATGAACTTTTCCATGTACGTGGGGATACAAGTATCGTCACGATAAGTGTTCTCGGTTTTATAATTTTTTGGATTTACAGGTAGCTGTCTACGTAAGTATTTCTTCTACACCACGTATCTGTGCTACCTTATGATGAATCAGTATTTTTCTTACTTTATTACAGTAAACGTGGTTACATCTATGTTGATCTCTAATAGTATGATTCAGTCTCTTTCGGACTATGGCATACTATAGTACATATACACCTTAGATTTTATACAGATGGTTTGTCTTTGTCTGAGTATCTCTTGTCTAAATACCGACAGTTCCCTTTCTACTACATCCCCTCTCCTACCCGATCCTTAAACCCTAACCATCCTCGTTTGAGAATTGTTATTCTAGGATTACATATCGTATCCCTTTATATAAGCTATAGGACTCTATTTGGTATTACCTTTTCTTATACTTTTTATTACATATCCAAACATATTGACTGAGTAAAACATCAAATCTTCTCTAACCGTGTTGTAACATTTAGTTGATATGGAGTTATTTTTTTTATTCTTTCAGACGATATCTTGAATTGTTTTAACTTAACTTTTAGTCTAAAAATACCAAGAATTTTTTCTTACTTCTTCGAGAGACACATAACTATACCTTTTTAGGGGTTCTAGATAATTCACCTATTTTCGTTATATGTCTTATTACATACATTGGACAACTTAAAAAGACGTGAATATAGATACATTTTTAGACATCCCCTCCTACCCGACCCCCTCTTAGGAGATTTCTATGTTTAATTTGATTTCCCCTACCCTTACCGGTACGAGTAATGTATTATAAAAGTAAACAAAAATAGAACGTGGAACTTTAACACGATGGATAATTATTGATGTGACTTTACAGTTAGAAGTTGTAAAAACGTACAATGATAAAAGTTTTAGACAATAACTGGTATTGAAGGGTAACCGTATACTTTATCATTGGATAAATGTCGTCACTCACCTGGACTATTTGAATCTTCTTTCTTTTTATCACGATTCAACACAGAGTGAGAACCCTAGGGTACTGGACTTCAGACGGTCCGAGGAGATGAGTACCCTAAGAGGTCCGTTCTTATGACCTCACCCAACGGTAAAGGAAGAGGTCCCCTTGAAGGACTGGGTCCTTAGTTTGGGTCCAGAGGGCGTAGCGTCCGTCTACGAAATGGTTGACTCGATGTATCCCTGGACTATTTAAATTCCTGACAGATTTTGAATCAGACGGTCTACCATTTTCTGACGCACTAGGTCTACCGACCTTGTTAAAGACTGAGTGGTTGACTACCTTATTAAGTATCGAAGAGACACACTCACACTGTCTCACCTGTAAATCTCTGAAGGTTGACATATACATAAAGTTGACATATGACTTGTGATTCTAGTACCGTAGGTCAGGATAGCGAAGTACCGTTTATCTACCCCTTTGTTACCTTTGACACTCTCTAAAATAAAACCCCCGGAAGTTTTAGTGACGTCTACCACTGACGTCGGTACCTTAATTTTCTACGAACGAGGAACCTTCTTTTCGATACTGGTGGGATCTTTCGTATAATTTTTCGTCTCTGTAATGAAATAGTTGTTTGTAGGTAGATCAGTTTCGATACCAAAAAGGTCATCAGTACATACCTACACTCTCAACCTGACATTTCTTTCGACTCGTGGTTTCTTAACTACGAAAACTTGACACCACAACCTCTTCTGAGAACTCTCAGGGAACCTGACGTTTCTCTAGGTTGGTCAGGTAGGATTTCCTTTAGTCAGGACTCATAAGTAACCCTCCCGACTAAACACTTCGACTTCGAGACTATGAAACCGATGGACTACACTTCCTGACTAAGTAAACTTTTCTGGGACTACGACCCTTTCTAACTTCCGTCCTCCTCTTCCCCTACTGTCTCCTACTCTACCGACCTACCGTAGTGACTGAGCTACCTGTACTCAAACTTATTCGAGGCCCTCAACCACTACCTGTCCCTTTGGACCGCACGACGTCAGGTACCCCAGTGTTTCTCAACCTGTGCTGACTCGTTGACTTGACTTGACATACGACAACATAATCAGGACCGTACCAACGACTCGACTTGCTCAACGATGAAGACATTTCTTCATACGTGGTGGTAAAGGAAGGACTTACAATGTCGGGTGTGATTTAATACGGAGTAAAGGTGGAGACTAGGTATGATTTATAAGGAAATCATGTCTATGAAGTAATTTCACGTCCATTCTCAGGGAACCGTTCGTAAAAGTAACGAACAAATCTGAGGTGAAAAGGGACCGTTTTAGAGAACTTCTCCGAATCAGTGTATGTAAGACTCTCGAAGGGGACATAGGATTACATAAAGACTACTTAGTACAGACATCCTGTCAAAAGGTTTGAGGGGACTACAGTCAGTAGTCCCCCGTGAACAATTTATTTGAGTACGGGTCCAGAGAGGGAACCACTTAAGACGAAGTCATCCAAACTCGACCCTAGACACTAAAATCATTTATGAGACTCAGAAGTCCCTTTGTAATGATATCCCAGTACATCGGAGTACATCCGACGGAATCTAAGGTATTTGACTATTTCACTTAAGTTTCAAAGGACTATGATCACTAGGATTATAATCAAAGAGTATACTTAAGAAGGAGTTTCACGAAACTATTAACATTTGTTATAGGAGGTGTAGTAAATTTTCCGTTTTAAATTTTCAGGATACATTCACTTACCAACGATTCTCATTCACATGTTATCTGTCACTTATTAATAGTCATTTTCTTCAGTAATTACTCCGCTGGAACTTTGGGTCTTGAATTGTTTTAAGACTATTAAGATTTGCTTTAGTCAACCACCTGAACACTTCAGAGGTAAGGAAAGGGTCGCTGAAATCTTATATTAGGGAATAACCAGTATAGTAAACATTAATAAAAGAAGATAAGTCATCCAACAGAAAAACAAAATCGTTACTAAAAGAAATGACACTTCTTCGAAAAATCAAAATAATCCGAGGTAAACACATAAAAACGAAAATAAATGAAATCGTTTGTCCAGGTTTCTTAATGACGACACTAAATATAGTTTCTTACAGGACGGACACAAAAGGAGTTCCTTAAAATATCACAGATGAGAATGTAAATTCAGAAATTAGGAAAAACTCAAATAAAAACATACACCATAATTACAAGAGTAAAGTAAGAAAATGTACATAGACAAGGTCAAAAGGGTTGTAGTAAACGACTTCTCTAAAAGAAAAGAAGTAACATATAACGAAGGAGAAAACGGTATCTTATTCCCTGATATCCACACACCAAATAAAGACCCGACAGACAAGACAACGTGACTAGATGTACAGACCAAAACACGGTCAAGGTACGACAGAACTAATGACTTAGAAACATCATACCAGACTTCAGTCCCTTGTACTGCGGAGGTCGAGACAAGAAAAAAGAGTTCTAATGAAACCGTTAAACTGTAGAAAACACCAAGGTACATGTGAAATCCTAATAAATGTCATTTCACTATACAATCGATTTGAGAATTCCTACTCCTCCTCTACCGGACCTTTCATTCGTCCTCTAGTCGACCTCTTCTCCTTTGTTGAGACTCCATCTTTCTCGAACCGTGTGACTACATTGACTTCTGTCCTGTCATACAAACCTGAGTGACTCGTTCCCGCTTTTCTAGAACCATTCTCTACAACCACCTCTCCCTCCGTCGGTGGTCCCGGAACAACACTAGTTTCTCGCAAATTCTTTCCTATTGACAGATCGGTAAAGGGGGTATCGAGCCCCATCACGTCTCTTTCCTTTGCTCCTTCTTCCCATCATGACCTTTCTTTTATACTTTTTCTACAATTTTGGTCGGGGAGGAATGACTAAGGCACTTCGTTCTACACTGTATGGAGGGGGGTGGGTGGGGAGGGGCGATGTCTTGTCACAAAAAGTTTGAATTCTTTACGTAGTTGTCAAAAGGTTCTTTCGTTTATAAATAGGTCTGGAGAACGGGTACCACTAAAGTTATTAAAATATACATAAATATATAAGTAATATATGTACATGAATTTATATATTTGGTAGTCTATTCCATATGGAGACAGACGAATCTTAAATAAATGTTGTATTTTGGTCGTATTTAATTCTTGTTCATTAAAACTTTAATCGTTTGACTTAAATTACACTGTTTACTACAAAACTACTTTATTCTAATGACGAACGTAATTTTTTTAAAAAAATATCGTAACGGGTTCCTCAGTGTCAAAGAGGACTAAGTCATTTCCGTAGGATGGTCTACGACAACTCCTGAGTAGATGTCCTAAAGAATCTTCAGAAAGAAACATGTCTCATGACCGGATGGTAAACCGATAATGAACTACCTATATGTAGTAAACGTATAATCCAGACGGAGAGATGAGTGATCAGTCTTTGTTAATTTCATCTTTCTGAGTTACCGTTACAGACGGACTCGTATTTGTGTTCGAATTGGTGGTTTTGGTTCACTATCAGGTCAAGTCAAGTCAAGTTAACGAGTCAGCACAGGCTGAGAAACGCTGGGGTACTTAGCGTCGTGCGGTCCGGAGGGACGGGTAGTGGTTGAGGGCCTCAAGTGAGTCTGAGTGCAGGTAACTCAACCACTACGGTAGGTCGGTAGAGTAGGAGCCAGCAGGGGAAGAGGAGGACGGGGGTTGGGGAGGGTCGTAGTCTCAGAAAAGGTTACTCAGTTGAGAAGAGTACTCCACCGGATTCATGACCTCAAAGTCGAAATCGTAGTAAGGAAGGTTTCTTTAGGGTCCCAACTAGAGGAAGTCTTACCTGACCAACCTAGAGGAACGTCAGGTTCCCTATCAGATTTCTCTACTTTTTAGATCTCTTTTAATGGTCTGGGGAATCTTATGTACCCACTTGAGGGTATCCACACACCTGAAAACAAACCTTTTGTCAAAGTTTATACTCTCGGTTAATAGGGGTCTCTAAAGGACCCTCACACCGCCCCTTCCTGTGATAAGCAGGAGTGTATCTCGGTACGTCTGTCTTATTTAACAAGGAAGGTTGTAAGATTTTTCCCTAGTCACCTTAGGTTCCAAACCATCCCAGTTCTCCCTAGTAATTCTAAACTCACATTCCTCTCTGGTTGGACCCACACCAGTGTTCAGGGACACCAAGGACGATACCATGAGTCCTGTCTGTTCTAATCTTTCTCCGCAGACTCTACAGAGACGGAGGACCGGTCAACCGACTTTTTCCGAATGTCGTAATCGGAGGGTTCAGTCCACGTGTTTGGATAGGTTGCTCCACACCCTTCTTTAATAATTCTCGGGACCCTCTGGATTCGGGGTTAGAGACTCGGGGAGAAATGGTTTTAGACACATTTTATTTAGTCCCAAAAGACAACCTTGATCTCTTTCGTTAGGTCCGAGACCTTTTACTTTTATAGGGTTATAAATCCTTCCGTCCGAACCGACTCTACGTAGTAAGACCAAGAGTGCCAGGCAGCGACCCAAAGACCTAGATCACACGTTTGTAATTAATGTGGGTCACCTTCTTTCCAAAGGAACGGTTCGACCAAGAATCTTGAACTTTGTTGTCGAAGGTGAAACCGTTGCGACAACATCGTGATCTCGGGAAACACACCTTCTGTCACTCCCCGTGTCGTACAGTTTCTTTTGTGACTACACAATGATGGTACAACCTTAGACCCCTATCAATTCTGACAAAAAGAAACAAATAAAAATATCTGCACACATTTTTATAAGTTTCAACTTTTTAACGTAAACTTCAATACTAGTAAAGTACATAAGTATAATGCTTTTACTGATATGACTTTCACCAAACAAAGACACAATATTTCAAAATTAAAATGTATTCAGTCAATGAGTTTCATTAAAAATTGGGAATTTTTTTTCCACCCCACCAGTCAACGAAATCAACACGGGATGAGAAACGTTGGGATATCTGACATCGGACGGTCCGAGGAGACAGGTACCCTAAGAGGTCCATTCTTACGACCTCACCAACGCTACGGGAGGAAGTCCCCTAGAAGGGTTGGGTCCCTAGGTTGGGTACAGAGGACGTAACATCCGTCTAAAAAATGGGTGATTCGGTGGACCCTTCGGGGGGGGGTTTCCACCTTTACATACATCAATAATTGTTACGGTGCCTTCATAAAGGAAAGAGAATTCCTTTTCATTTAAAGAATAGTCTTACACACCAACCGGGACATTAGTCTATTTTAAAACCTCTTTGTCTGTTTTTTTTTTTCTCATCGAGGGTTTCTTTAAACCCATCCCCGAGACATTTCGACTCTCGAGAGTTGTTGAACACATTAAATGGTTTACGTTTCTCATCGGTCATTTTCTTTACACATAAAAGACTATTCCATCTTTTAGTACATCACATAGTGACATTCAACTAATCCAATTATATATACTTTGCAGTTGGTTTCAAAATGACAAAGTCCCATAATTTCAGAAAGTGGATAGTTATTATAGGTAATGAAGTCTCTCTCCCCACCCGTGGTATGTTTCTTGATTTGAACTTTGAGTCGAACTTTAGTTTAAAATTGAAATTCTTTTTATACGGTTCAGATTATACACATGATAAGTCCGAAACGAACTCTTTTTCTTCAGTAAACACCCTAAGGGGTTTCAATAGGTAACCTCTGAACTTGTGTTCCACAAATGACAAAAAAAAAAAAAATTAGATTTTACTCTAAATAACGTAAAGTACGTCAAACTTCAGGTACGTCGTTTCCTCTGATCGTGTTAAAAATTACGTAAATTTTTAGTTCAACTTTTACCACCCATCCTCCCAATACGTGTTTCAAGATCAGAGGAACCCAGGGACCTTCTCTTGCCAAACCCTTACTTTGGTAGGTGAGAGGTACCGTTTACTGAGAATATTTACGTCCCTTACAAGGGTGCCGGAGACCTCCTTTTAGGTATCTCGAGACCCCGTCCTCGTCCTGGGTCCCTCTTGTCGTGATCACCTTTCCTTCGATGTGTGCAGTGGATTAAAGTGGGTTCTCGTCTTCTTCCACCACTTAGGACCCCGCCGCCGACAAGACTCTCAGTCCTCTGATGTGTGTAGGGACCCCTCTAGACGAGGATTTTCTTCACCACCATTCTTGGGGTTTCTCATTTTGTTTTCTTTATAAAGAATTGGTGTGAGAAACTCTTTTACGGTATTTATACAATAAATTGTAAAAGTAAAGTATCGTAACCTGTATGTCGAGTTGTATAACTTTATAACTAAGGAACCTCTTTTTATTTACTCTCTTTTCCTTTATTTTTTTTAACGTAGAAAGACAACCTCTCTCCTACATCCGACATAGTGGGAAGGACCACCGAGTCTACCATTCCTTCGACGGACGTCAAATCCTCTGGGTCCAAGCTAGGGACCCAACCCTTCTAGAGGACGACCTCCTTTACCGTTGGGTGAGGTCATAAGAACGGACATCTTAAGGTACCTATCTCCTCGAACCGTCCGATGTCAAGTACCCCAGCGTTTCTCAACCTGTACTGATTGAAAGTGAAAGTCCGATACTATAGTCTCGTCAAACCTCTTCAGACCCTCTCCTACTTACCCTTACTTTTAAGGTTCTGTATAAGAGTCCGTATGTCTCTGAGACTCCACCTTCCCAACGTATAAGATGAAGAAAGGACCTACAGACCCCTCTTCCCACTGTCGTGGAGTAGTCTCAACCTTCTTTGCGACCTGTCCGTCCAATCTTGTCTCCGTATAATCTGTAGTGACCTGTGACTACACCTAGTCCATGAACAAGGGGTCGACGACACTTAGGACCGTCGACTTCGGAGTGTAGACTCAGGAAGAAGTTCGTAACAACAAATCAACGACTTGACACAGACGAGAAAACACTCGGGCACTTGATATCGGGTGGTCCGAGGAGATAGGGACCCTAAAGGTTCCGTTCTTATGACTTCACCCAACGGTAAAGGAAGAGGTCCTCTAGAAGGGCTGGGTCCCAAGTTTGGGTATAGAGGACGTGACCGTCCGTATAAATGATGGTGACTCGGTGGTCCCTTCGGGAGAGGTACGTGACGGGAATCGGTTTCTTCCGGGGAATCGGGTTCCAGTCCACTTGAGTGACTCGTCGTGTATAGGTTACTGATCAGGTGACACCCCCTACATTTCAAGATCTGGGGTACAGAGTTAACCTTGTTGATAATCTAAGGGAGAGTCGAGTCTTTACGGTCGTTTTAGTCAAAGAAACGTTCAGGGACCTTTAGGAGTGAAGAGAGAGACGAGTTGGGTCGAAGGGTGTGAGAGAATGTTCACAAAAAGACCTCTTGTAAACGGTTATTTGGAAGAGATCCGCTTAGAGTTTCAGACAAAGGACCTCTTGGAATTGATGTTGTCCAGAGGATCCAGAGAGATCGAGACGACCAACCCCCAACTTTATACCTCCTTCGGTGTCTACTCAAGGGGCTGAGTTACGACCACTCTTAATACTCGTTCACCTGACAAGCACCCAAAGGAACCATACCACTCTCCATTCCAAAATCCACCTACAGTGTTTCCGTCCCTGACCTACCTTCTATACCAACTTAAAGTCTCCTAGTCAACCTCCGTTCTGTCTCAGTCGTAACACCCCCTCCCGACCCCACCGATGTGTAACGGGTACGGACTGGTACGACCTTCCTGACCGGTCAATACTTGGGAAGTCGTGTACGTCGTTCCGGTCTCCAGTTCAGAGTTTCTAGGTCGACGTGTTCTGTAGAACACTCTCTGGTCACTCCTGGTCCCCTAACAAAAGTTTGGTTTACGGGAAGAGAACTCCAGTCCACTTGACATGTGGTCGTCTTTTAATCTCGGCAAGGGGTGAGAGGGATGGTGGTGGTCTCCCTCCCCCTTCTTACTGACTTATAAAGAGGTCTCTCTAGACATAAGATACTCTCCCTGACTCAATGTGGTTCTCCCTGTTTAAATTCTCATAAAAGATGATAGTCACCATTACTCAGAAGTCTCGAAAATTCACCAAAATCTCTTTATTTTGTCAAGGTAAAAGTGTATAGACTCCACACTACCAGGTCTTTATACGTTGATCTTTCTCCCTTCTCTCTGGTTTTAGTATAATCCCGTTTTTTCGGTATTAACACTATACACATACATATATTCACTTTCACAATCAACGAGTCAACAGACTAAGAAACACTAGGGTATCTGACCATCGGGCGGTCCGAGGAGACAGATGCCTTAAGAGGTATATATATGTACACACAGACACACCTACACACACAATCAACGAATCTAGACACAGACTGAGAAACACTGGGGTACCTGACATCGGTCGGTTCGAGGAGACAGGTACCTCAAAAGGTTTTTTCTTATGACATCACCGACCGGTAAAGGAAGAGGTCACCTAGAAGGACTGGGTCACTACCTTGGGTCCAGAGGACGTAACGTCCGTCTAAGAAATGGTAAACTCGATGTTCCTTACATGCACAGTGAAAGAATTCTTCTTCTTGGTCCGGAACATTCCCGAAAATGACTTGATGAGGATATTAAATACCTGTAAAGTCCACTTTTAATCGACTCGACGGTCGACTATCACGTGAAATCTATGACGGGACCTACAACCTTTCCGTAAAGAGTCCCTCTGTCGGTCTTTGGAGGGTCAGACCTCGTGTTAACGTATGACACTAAAACTCTCACTTGTCTGTCAAACTTCTGGTCGATGTCGACTCGGTTTCCTTTGCACGATCTCTCTCCAATTTAAAGGGACGACCATTTTCTGTCGTGTCGAGGACAGGAGCCCGAAAATCAAAAAGATTGACACAAATGTATACATAAAAAGAGGATAAATTAAGAGTGGCGTCGAGATCCTCCGCTAATGACGATAGTAGGATTAAAATGTCTCCTTCACCTCCGAATTGCTCCAGGGTGTCGTCGGTCGGTCCCGAGTTTGGGTCCGTCGACCGAGGTCCCGGGTGCGTGGATGGAGACGTTGGGTGACGGAGGGGATCTTACAAGACGGTGGAACATACACTGTCTCACCTTAACGTAGTCCCGTGTACTTAGGTTTCTCAGTAAAATCGTTTCGGTCTCTATCTTGACAACGGTTCCCGTCTGCTACCTAGTCGGTCCACTCGGGTTTGTGTTTCACTAGTGCTCAATGTCACCTTCTAAACTGGGTAACCATTACTTATCCCCAGTCACCATTTCTGTCTGAGGGAGAGTAAACCACGTCGTACATTGTGTACGCCATTAATCAATAAATACATGGATTCAAGAAGTAAATCTTTGAGACATATATCAATGAAAGATCCTCGGGACAGTGGACACGGGACGTGGTAACATAGGAATTATCCTCAAAGACACCGAACAGTTAATCAGGGAAAGTGCAGTGTTTTCTCCTCACCGAATCACTCCTTCTCAGACTCCGTTCGTCTTTCGAAGTTCACAAGACCATTGTACACCTGTGAGGGTTCTGAGTTGTCACCTTTTAAGTTGTAAACGGTTTAGAGGTTCGGTACAAATAGTCGGTCTAGTAGAGAGGTGGTGGAAATAAGTACAAAAGAAAGGAATCGTTTCAATGGTAGTCATCGTCGAATACCATTGTTACCCTACGATTATCATGTGCACATATTATGTCTTGGCGTCTTAAATATTGAGAAATACGGCTTTTCGTTTATCCAAGTCCTTATGAAGTCTTGAAGAGCAAAATTGAAAGGAGGACTATCTTAGATAAACATAGGGACCAAAATCGGAGCGTCTGAACCTCCCTCACCACTTTCTACTTGCCCGAGTCGGTGTTCCCCTCTTCTTGCAGTGGGTCGGGGATCTTATCGTTGTCGTTATTTATACCAGTACAGCGAGAAGACGACTCCGGTTTTGCTGTCTGCCCTAGTGTAAACGCCGTGGGTCGCGGACGACCGAGACACCTCGACCGAGTCCCGAAACCTCCTTTGTACGTGTCTTCAACTACGACTGGTTCGCCGAACTAAAACCTCGACACAGAATCGTATGTTTCTTCTCCTCACCCACCGCCCCACATGTCTCGGGTGGCGTCTCGATCCCCCTGAGTCGTGGGAAGACCAACGTCCCTCCAAGCAAGATTTAGCCGAAAGGCCTGTCGACCGAGTCCCGAGACCTCTCGACTCGGGTCTTGAAGGGGCGTACAGACGGACTCTTGAGCGACAATAGACGTCGACGGCACCGGCAGTTCCGTGTACGCATTACTCCTTCCACTTATTCTCCCGAGAGCAACCAGTAGCCAATAAATTTCGCACGGGTAGCCTAAAGTCGGCGAAGTAACATGTCTTAGTCGTGGAAACGGGGCGTCCAGAGACTCCTTCGTCGCATAGGAACGGAAGTCTGGAGGGACCAGAGGGAAACGTCTGGTTTGTGACCAAAAAGTGGTAAAAACGTCAAGACCCACGGTGTAGAAGGGTACAGGGAAAAGTACCTATGAAGTCAAAGTATATGATATACCGGTGCAGAGACCCACCAACACCAAAACGGTAGAAATGTAAGAAACCGGTGCACCTAAACCAGTTTAACCCGAAAAGGTAAAAAACATTGAACGTATGTCGTTATCAAAAAAAAGTCCGACTTTTGTCAAATTCGATTATATACCAGGACTGAAAAAAGGTACACAAAATTTTTGATTTGGTAGTGGACTTAAACTACTCAAAAGGAAAAAGACAATTTGAAAGAACGAGATTTTCCTAAAGTAAAGAATATACTTCGGGTCGAGGAAGACAGACCTAGAAAGTAAACCAGAGAGGTTGGTCAGGACTTACAGTACGTTATTCAGTAACCTTTGTCCAAGTGTCGCCAGTACACAGTGGACAGAGGGAGTACATCGAAAAAATTTTTTTACAAATTAAAATTAAATAAATAAACCGACAAGGTCCAGAATCAACACCGTACGTCCTAGAAGTCAACGTCGAACGCTTGAGAATCAACGTCGTACACCCCAGATCAAGGTACGTACGAGTCCGTGAGTCAATACAGAGTGAGAAAAATTCAGGTACCTGACATCGGACGGTCCGAGGAGACAGGTACCCTAAAAAGGTTCGGTTTTATGACCTCACCGAACGGTAAAGGAGGAGGTCCCCTAGAAGGGTTGGGTCCCTGACTTGGACTCAGAGTACGTAAAGGACGTACCCGTCCACCTAAGAAATGGTGACTCGGTAGTTTGGACCCGGGGGTCGTAACCCTCGTATCTCAGAATCGGTGACCTGGTGGTCCTTCAGGGAGAAGTACCGTGAAGTATTTGTGTCCAAGTCAAGGTACGAAAGTAGACAAAGTCAATGACATGTACGAATCCTCAATTTACTTAGAAAGAGGCACCTAGTGTTATAACGAAAATAAGTCTTTTACGTCATACATTTTTCACTTTCCTTTACAACGAAATCTGAAACCATAGCCGTACATTTGAAGTCACGACAAAATAACAGTGATAAGAGAGTACGAAGAAATCCTAGAATGATTCTGATTTCTCTATTTACTTCATCGAAAATATCGTGATCGACAGTACAAACAAGAGAGTTGCAGGGACCACTGCAACCCACCAATTCTTTTTTCTTGGTGCGATCACACAACTTCAGCCACGGTTTCCTTGTCTCTACTGTCAAACCACGGACCCTAGACGACGACGGGTCTTGGAATAGACCAGGATAAATATGTAAGTGTTTCGTTTTAGACTGAATCTCGTTAGGAACATTGTAATCGAAAAGAAAGAAATTTCGAGTACAGAGACTCGAAATTACGGTAAAAAGAGTACACCGGTCCCTGTTACGCCCGTATTTAATCGAAGAGACGAATAATAAATCACTGATTTTCTTGTGTTTTCGTTCCTGTGACCTTTTTCTTTAAGGTTACATAATAATTTATAAGATTAAACTTAATGATCCTATTTACGGTTTATTAGTATTTACGGACCTTTCTCAGGATATTTACATGTTTCTTTCACTGTCTTCCTCCACAGGACCTTCTGTTGAACTTAGTAAATAACTCTTCGTCCTTCTTTTCATAGAAGGTGTCACACACACGAATCAGCGAGTCAGCACAGACTGAGAAACACTGGGCTACTGACAACGTCCGGTCAGAGGAAACAGGTACCCTAAGAGGTCCGTTCTTATGACCACACCCAACGGTACGTGAGGAGGTCCCCTAGAAGGGTTGGGTCCCTAACTTGGGTCTAGAGGACGTAACGTCCGTCTAAGAAATGGTAGACTAGGTGGTCCCTACGGACAGAAGGTGACTCTCCTTTCGTTAACCAATCCTACTTTCCTACTAGTCATGGATTCGTGTGACAGTTAATCATTCTTTTGTAATTGAAGTCCTTTGTATTGATTAGTTTTACGTTAAAGTCTGTATTCGTCATTCATAGGAGATACCTTATACGAAAAAAGTGTAGATTTATAGGAACTCCGAAAGTAGTGACGTTTGTAAATACTTATCTAGAGAGATAATAACATTGTAATTACTTTCTTTACAACCACTATGATAAGTTTATGGTCATCTCGTTCGACGATTCACTGAGGAAAAAAAAGAGAAACTAAAGAAACGGGAGTATTTACTATAAGTGATTATGATTGTATTAGTGGTTTCATGAAAAAATCACTACATGAGGTTACTCGTGTTACACTTCAGGGCTTTACTTGTACCACCCCACCCCTCCGATTCAACGTCAAAACCGCGAATGAATAAACATACTCAAACTTTTAAAAGGACTGAAGAGACACGGAGTTATAGGAGTAAATTTTGTGTCCCTCCTATAGAGGGGACGAGATCCCCTCAAACGTTCACAATGTTATCTCAGGTGTATGTTTCAGAAGCTGTATCCAGGACTACGACGACGACGACGATTCAGCACAGTCAGCACAGGCTGAGACACGCTGGGGAATCTGTCGTCGGGTGGTCCGAGGGAACAGGGACCCTAAGAGGTCCGTTCTTGTGACCTCACCCAACGGTAAAGGAAGAGGTTACGTCCTTTCACTTTTCACTTTCCCTTCAGTGAGTCAGCATCCAGGATCACGTGTTATTTGTGCAGTTTTTTATGATCGTTGGTATATCACGTTTACGTAGAAACAAAATTGACATACACACGCACGAGTCAACGAAGTCAACACAGGTTGAGGAACCCTGGGATACCTGACATCGGGTGGTCCGAGGAGACAGGTACCCCTAAGAGCTCCGTTCTTATGACCTCACCCAATGACACGGGAGAAGGTCCCCTAGAAGGACTACGTCCCTAACTTGGTAATAGAGAATATAGAGGACATAACCGTCTGTCCAAGAAATGGTAGACCCTTCGGGAAATTGACATATGACCAGGTACAAGTACATGTAAATAAGACTTTACATGCGGTAAGTAGTGTTATCTCCACCCACTCTATCCCATCTGTCTGGACAGTTTAGGAAAGGTACTCTTAATATCGAGTTTTGTTTAAAAGATGACTTTTTATTTCTTAAATCACGTAACAATTATAATCATCACAAAGAAACTCTTTGATCCTTTGATTACTTTATATTTAAATGTCGTTGGAGTACCACTCTAGGAGGACTTAATCATTCAACGTGAACCATAATGAATACTGAGAAACGAGACCCTACGTTTCTCTCGGTCTCCTTCGTAAAACCAAAGTCTTCTACCAGACCAGATACGCTTCAAGTGACTACGAAAGTAGATCTTCGGGTGTCGCCCATTAGATGTAAAAACCTCCCCTTTCGTTTCCTCAGAACTGTAGAACGTGAACATTTGAGATTGACCACCGAACCGAAGGACCCTAGAATGGTCCGACAAAACATCCTCACCAAGGTTTAATAAAAAGAGAAGGTCTATGGTATTCCATAGACCGTATGTCCGTGATAAGTCGAGATGTTTAAAATGGTTACCCCGTTTAACCCCCAACTCTTGATTCTACCGAGTAGTCAATATGTGATTTGACCATCAAGAGTCTGAATTGTACGTAGTCTTTTCGGACCTCCCGGAAATTTTTGTGAGACCCAAGGTGAAAGTCTCATCTTACACGTCAAGATTGTTCAAAGGTCTACTATGACTAGACGAACAGTTCCCTGGTATGAAACTCTTCGTGTCATTCATATCCTCGACTACTCTCGAAGTAGCCATTTGATCAACCTTGGTAACGTTAATATACTAGTTTAGTCACATAAAAACTCCTCGGGTAGAAAATAGAGTAAGTTAATCTATTAATCAAAACATCTATGAACTCTTATAGTCAATTGTCCTTAACAAGTGTAAACTCTATTTTTAAGAACTTTTATTAAAGATTTATTCCTGGAGATGGGGAAAAAGAATAACATTGACATTATATAGTTAATGTTTAGGATACGATAAGTGTACCCAGTCTTTTGACCGTCCCCAAAAGACTATCCCGTCCGTTTTATCTAACACCAACGAATCATCGATAATAGTCCTCTTTCACCTCTATAAGATAAAAAATACATACATATTTTCTAAAAAAGGGGATTAAAACCTTTAAAAGTAAAACTTAATCGAATTAATCAGTATATATAAGAGACTTCTTATAGCGGTAAAGTCAAAAGAATAAACAGTTCTTTTTTTTTTTACCGTTCCCTAACTAATAAGAATTTTTCTATCTCTGGAGAACACCAGTAAGTATTTTCATGAAATTTTTTGTTTGGACCTCATAAAGTCAAACAGTCCAAAGTTCTAGAGACCGAATCAATTGTATGTAATTTTTTACAAATGTTTATACATACTTAATGGATTAATTATGGACAGTTTTATCCATTACAGTCATTATCTTGAAATATATTACTGTTGACGTATTTATATATATGTAGTAGGTCGATATTATCAAGATATACTATTAAAATTTTAACTGACTTCGTATTCTATATTTCCTTTCACGTGTTTAGTAATTAACAAATCGAGTTCTTTAAACAGGTTTGACTTATCTAGACACATAGGTCGTATAGACCATCTAAAAGTAGTATTGATATCCATTCCACTGAGTCCAAGTCTCTCTCGTACACTAGACAATAAAGTATCATGGATAGTTTAGGTAAAATTGAAGTTAGTAAGTCTTTATAAATTTACTTATTGTTTAAAGTTATTTATAATTGTATCCTGAAGGGACCATAAGGTCACCAATTCTTAGACGGTCGGTTACGTCCCATATACCAAGCTATGGACCAGACCCTTCTAAGGTGTGCGACTCCCCCTTGATTCGGGGACGCGGTGTTGTTGGCTCGGGTACAAGACCTCGGGTGCGTGACGCTAAGGCCTTCGGGGACGCGGACCTCGGACACGAGTGTCGCTCTCTTCGGCGACGTCACTCTTCGGGAGTGTGACGTTGCCTCTCGTCGAGGACGAGCGACGTTGATCTCTTCCGAGAGCACGTCGTTACTTCTGGGGCACATCGGTTCTTATTTAGCCCTTTTTAAATTTTCAATTGTATTTTTCGTCAGTTAAATGACTCGGTACTAGGTGTCAGGTCTAAACATTCATGACTTACAACAGCTTACTTTAATGGAAATGTGTCTTAGAAATCTCGTCATCTATCCGATGTGAAATAATAACAACAAACAGCAAATGACGACGATAGCCACTGCCGCCAATCGATGAGAAAAAGAGTTAATTATTCGTCAAACCCTCGTAGAAAATACATGTTTCGTGATAAAACCTAAGAACCCCCATGATTTTACTTATTATGACTCAGAAACTGGAAGACTCCGAGTTTCAGATTACGAGTCCTTTCCGTACACTCGTCATCAAACTATCATCATCATCATCAACAACCATCAAACACAAGATTATCTGAACACATATAGATTTATAGATACACCTGACGAAAAGTTCTTTCACCGATATAAAAGAGATTACAGATGATGTCGACACATTTCGAACTTTCAGATGTTGAAAAAGAAACCACATTTCGATTGTATCACAACATCTTTCTTTATGAACTGATCATCAGTTTTTCAGTACAAACTTAACATCGAGACAGTGAGTGATCACTTTTGTAAAACTCCGGATTTCTCTCTTCTCGTTCACACTACAGAAGAATTGTAGTACTTCCCCGAAAAGGTGTTTAAGAAAAACGTTGTTGACGACAAAACGTCCGTTGTACGATTCACGAAAACTTTACCTCGTCCTAGGATACCAGGAACGGAGGGTACAGGAGACGGATGGAAAACAGACACCTTATTGAACTCGGTTTCTTATTCAAATTAGTCTCTTCACTCTTGCACATCTTTGTTTCCTTTTGTCAGTTTCCTTTGGTTTATTATTATTATCAAATCGGTAATGTGTATCAGTTCCTGGAAATCAAGAACGAGTTCCCGATATCTATTATAAGACTCGGTATAGGACCCTCGACAGAATATGTATGACTTTGGGGATGGTCCACCTTCCTTAATTGATGTACTACTGGTCTGATATTGGTACTGTATTCGTCGGTGTTAAGACTCTTGACCAGTTTCTTTACCCTTGTTTGACTGGGACTTTGACTTCTAATTGACATGAATTTTGTTAGTTCTACTACAACCAGTCTGGTGACGTACTGGTTAAAGTTCTACTGATAGTCTCTACTGACACTACAAAACCGTACATCGGTGGGGAGGGGTGGGGACAGGAAGACATATATTTTCGAGAACGGGGGATTTTCAAGAACGGGGAACTATCAGGCCCCACCCTCCTCCTCTCCTTCAACTGGAAACCTGTCCACCCGGGGACAAAGGGTGAGGGGGTTCACAACGTTCGTAGGTCTTATTTTGATTGAAACGAAGGGTGGTTGGACCGGAGAAATAACCGAAAACTCACCGTTCGTCGACCTGGGGTAAAACCAATAAGAAATATGTGTCAGAGAGTCGTTTACGGTACCGTGAGTGAATAAAAATCTACGATTGTAAAACGTGTACTACTTCACTTCCGAGTCCTCTCAAGTCCCATTCTCACCTCGACCTCAAATTTGGGGTGAGACTGACTACAGTGTCAAAACGAAAAATAAGACGAGACCTCACACTTACCTATTTTTTGTTTAAACCATTCCTGGTGAAAACGACATCGTAAACTTAAGTGAATTCCCATATTTTCCCGAAGGGACCATCGAGTCTACCATTTCTTAGACGGACGTTACACCCTCTGGACCCAAGTTAGGGACCCAACCCTTCTAGGGGACCTCTTCTCTTGTCGACAGGTGATGTCATAAGACCGGACCTCTTAAGGTACCTGTCTCCTCGGACCGTCCGATGTCTCACTGAAAGTGATATTTTACCCCGAAGGATCCACCGTGTTCACCATTTGTTGGACGGATGGTTGTTCTCCGTATTCTCTGAACTCAACCTAGGACCCAGTCCCTAGGGGGACCTCCTCCTTTACCGTTGGATGAGGTCATAAGAACCGACCTCTTAGGGGTGCGTATCTCCTCGGACCGTCTGATATCAGGTATCCAAGGGTTTCTCAGCCTGTACTGACTTCGTCGAATCGTACGTACGTTCCCATATTTCTCTATGATATTTTTAGAAATTTGTCATTAATGTCTCTTGTTGTTTATTTCACAACATTTCCTCTCCTCCCTGGAGCACTCTAAAGACAGAGAAGATCCCTGGAAAAAATCTGGAAAGAGAAGAGAATCATGAACACAAAGAAGAATTCTGACTATCAAGGGTAGAGGTGACACCAGTAGATAAATAAAACAACAGGGACGGTGGTCTGAATATAAAACCCACGGTACACACTTCTTAATATGTAGAAACATAAAGGTCACGGGTCATGTTCCGAACCTTGTGTCATCTATGAGTTATTTATAAACAACCTATTTAATATTGTTCGTAAGTAAAGTACCAGTAAAATTATGTATAAGTGATTTTCCCTTTAGGACGACTAAATGATAATACGACTTAAAACTCTTCACATATTATTACTGATCTAATAGTATTTTAATACTAAAACTGGTGCCAATATTTCTCTTACAAATATTCCGTTGACTTTAACATGTATTATAAATCACAGATGTTATACGATCGAACAAAACTCACAAATTGTAACATAAATCAATAAATTAAGAGTGTTTTTGGAATACCCCTTTTATCTTAATAGACATGAAGTTTTTAACCCTTTTAAATTTTTGATCCTTTGTTTGGGTTCATTAAGACGAGATTTTTAAGACACAATTAATCGTCCACGTTTGATAACATATATCTTCCCCATCTGTCGTTCTAGGATAACGTATCGTGTCCTTTAATATAGACTAGGACATTATTTGGTATTATCTTTCTTTACACTTGTTCTTATGTGTGTGTGTGTGTGTGTGTGTATACTAACTTAGTGAAACGACACGTCGTCTTTGTGTGTGTTGTAACATTTGGTTGTTATGAATGTATTTTACTTAAATTTTTTAAAAATTTACCTGTTTTTTAAAGACATACATTGTTGATCTGAAAATTAAGCGTAACAATTACTCTAAATAACAACAACAATGCACTGGAGTATCATCGTAGAAGATTACTTTTGAGTATTTAGAAAACAGATAGTTGGAAGGTGGTTTCCGTGTCGGATAGGCACTCCTTAGGACACAGAGTCCTTTGCCTACGAAAACATGGACTCGGTAGAGATGAGGTAGATGTTTTGGATACTCATTAAACATTAATTGTGCAAAGTAATGAGTAGAATTTATTAGTCCTTGAGTATAAAGTCTAGTAAAGGGGAATTTTTGCAGGTTAACGTGGAGGGTCCACTGAAGGCGCGCGTCTCTGGGCCGGGGCCCAGAAACGCCTGAGCGGGGCGTCGGAAGAGCGGCCGCTTTGATGTGAAGGGTCACTAGACAAGCAGGTAGGCGCGCTTGCGTTGAAAGGGCCGAGGCCCACCGTGGGCCTTTTCGATTTGCCGAGCAACGTCCCGTCACACCGACCTCCTTCATTTCCTGGCTGGCCGCTCCGGGAGGGCGCGAGCGCGTGGGGCTTTACCGAGCCTCCGTCCTGCTCGTCTCTCCCCCACGCGGGAACTACCGCCTTCCGTTCAGCCTGCGTCTCCAATTCGAGTAAGACATGGTGACCTGCGTAAGGAAGTCGAGAGTTTTCCATTTCCGGAGGCGGCCCGCCCGCCGCGCCTAGCCCAAAGTCGTGGACCTGTCGAGGGCGACCCACGGCGGGCCCCTTCGGGCGGGTGGATCTGGAGGTTACGGAGTTGGGGACGCCCGCCCGCGCGGGACACCCCGTCCCCACGCGGAATAGACCTCCTCGTCCCTCTTAGTCAGACTCCACCTTTCCGGCACTGAGTCCGTGACGGTAAGTACTTTACGCTGTCTTTCGTAGTGAAAGCCGCAACCCCTCCCTCCCAAACAGAGGCCCCGGAAACCTCTCACTCCGTCTCCCTTCGCGGAAGGCCGTTGGTGGCGTAGGTCCCAAGGAAGAAAATGAGAACCAACTACGTGAGAGAAGTTGTCCGGATCACATAGACAAAGTCCAAGAATGATACCCCTCTGTGTAGTATTCCAAATCCTGTGTTTATTCTCATCACTACTTCTCCCACTGGCACCTGACTTATAACGGTCTTAGTAAGAGTAATGAATAGAAAAGATTGAATATTCTAATTCGACGCTCTTACACAGAGTGAACAATTAAGGTCCTTATCTCAACTTTCCTCACAACTTTTATAATTGAGTCCCTTCGTGTTTTTCCGACGAACGACCATGGGTCCCTACAGTAAATTAATTTTCGGATGGACACAAAACCATTGGTTACACTTGAGAAGGTCCACGCGAACCATTAACGACTTTTCCGTAACTTCACGCTCCTTGTACTACATTCAGACGGGGACTCACTCGTGTTACTCGGAACCAAATACGCAAACTTGAGTTGACCTCTTCACGGGCAGGAATAGGTGCCCCTTTTGTAATAAACACTCCGGTGAGTCTAGTAACTAATAGAACTTGTCTGAAAGGACCTACCATTACAATTCCGATAAACACTAAAGAACCTAAATGAAACTTGTGTTTATATACAGAAGGGAGGAAGGAGAGTAGGGAGGAGGGGAGGAAGAGAAGAAGGGACGAAGGATATAGGAGGGAAGGAGGGGAGGAAGGAGGGAAGGAAAACCAAAGTACTACCACCAAATCACGGTTGTTGGAAAAGGTAAAGGTATTCGTGTGTTTATTTTTACCCAGTTATCGCATTAAATATTATTCGGTCACACTGAGGTAGCTTTGCTAAAGTATATTTGATGGTTAAAATTACAACCTTAAAGGGAAAATTTAAGTAACGTTCTTTGGGACGTCCACATACTAAACACCACCACTAAATAATCGGAACTTCAGTCTAAGTATAATAACTGTCGGATAAGATACAATCTGTAAAACATTAAAGACAAGATCAGTCAGAAATTTTTTTTTGTTTGTGGACTCTATCCGTACCATCTAATTAATAAGGGTAAAACATGCGCTCCTTTGTCTTTGCCCAACGGATTTCATTGTATCGACAAAATATCGTCTTACCCGACCTTACATTCGGAAAGTTTAGGTCTGGAAGGATAATGTACCTGACAGCGAGTATCAGTAACCGTGAATGTGTGACAGAAACGAAGAAGGAATTATTGTTCGGAAAGTCCATTTGACATCGAAATTATAAACGGGTTCTAATATGTCGGTCAGTTGCTGTCTTGACTCTTGTCTTGTCTCCCGAGAATCGAAAGTCCGATTGTTGAGCAGACTTTTTCCTTGACGTACTATTCTAGGTTAATGAGAAGTAGACGATGGTCAATACACTTACAATTAATCCGTCCTATTTTGGTCTGATATTGGAGTTTAATGACCTTCGACTCTTTCCTTTAAAATTCCGTTTTTTTTTTTTTTTTTCACAGACTCCATGAATCTTCTTTCTATCCATATCCTGGATTTATCCCTACCCCAAACGGGGTCCCTTTATCTAATCGTTGAAGGGACCACCGAGTCTCCAATTTCGTAGACGGACGTTACACCCTCTGGACCCAAGCTAGGGACTCGGTCCTTCTAGGGACCTCTTCCTTTACCGTTAGGTGAGGTCATAAGAACGGACCTCTTAGAGTACCTGTCTCCTCGGACCACTCGGTGTCAGGTGCCCCAGCGTCTCTCAGTCTGTGCTGACTCGCTGAATCGATGGGAATAAGAATTAGATTCACAAATCAAGGGATCCTAAAACTAACCTCAACCGGTACATAGATTTGGTTCCTCAAATTGAACCACATTACTTGAAGAAAAGGTAGGTAGTAATAAACGATCGGGAATATTCAGATTTAAGACCCCTGACATGTCTTTTACCCCCGATTAACTAAATTCTGTTTAAAAGAGTTAGAACTCGAAAAACCTTTACCTGTTCAGACAATTTATTATTAAACATAAAGAACCCCCTTCACTAATATTATTACACTTATTCTGTTTTATTAACGTATTCTTAAGATGATATTCAGTGGTTTTTGAAATTTTTCTATGTCGTTTACTTTTAGTATAAATTTATAAAACAAATCGTAGGGAACTTGATAATAATGATCGGAAAAGGCGGAGGAGAAGGAATGTAACACAGATGAGAGTCTACAAGTCATTACAAGTTACAATGAAGTATCATATCAGTACAATTACTACTAATCCGAAATAATTTAAAAAGAAATCCGAAAAAGAAAAAGAAACTGATAAAGTATCGTTTTGACCTTACGTAAGACTCAGGACGAGTTCCACTTATGATTCAAGAATGATGTTAAACAACTTAGTCTCCTCTTCCGTAACACCCGATTTGTAATTCTACTTTTATACCTTTGATTCTTGAATTAAGACCAACATGACTATCTCATTTGTCTGTTAGTTCTTAGGATTGAGAATCAGACTTTGAACTAAAAAGAAAAACAAGAGAACCCTTGATCCACACTATCAAAATAGTCAACGTCTCTATTTCGTTAGGTTTGTTGAGAATAAAGTGAGAAACGACAAAGGGTTCCTCTTCTCAGTAAGTCAACCCTTCCCAATTTGTTTCCAATTCTAATTCCCTTGATTTTGGATATCATCTATACTTCCGTCATTCTTTTGTTAATGAAATATATTTACTTCCGATGAGATCAAAGATCCACTTCAAATAGATTTTATTTTTTGAACACTCGTAATAGTGTTACTAGTAATTGTATTAAATATAAATAATAATTCTTAAGTACCTCCAATCCTTTTCACGGTCTGTTCTCTCTCTGTTTACAATAAGTGACTATTGTACAATAAATTGTACATAAGGGAACTGGTCGAAGGGACCACCCAGTCTCCCATCAGACGGACGTTACGTTCTCTGGGCCCAAACTAGGGACCCAGCCCTTCTAGGGGACCTCTTCCTTTACCGTTGGGTGAGGTCATAGGAACGGACCTCTTAGGGTACCTGTCTCCTCGGACCACCCGATGTCAGGTGTCCCAGCGTTTCTCAACCTGTACTGACTCGCTGAAGTGAAAATGAAAGAAAGAAAGGTAACTGGTCGTCGTAACCATAGTGGATCCTCGGATAATCTTTCCGTCTTAAGATCTGGGATGACGTTCAGAGAACTTAGTCTTAGATATAAAATTATTCTAAGGGTTCACTGAGTATGTATGTATCTTCAAACTCTTCGTCATGATGTTTAATAAAACGTAATTCATTAACGAATTCGAAATTCGTCACGACATTTTATAAAGAAATTCATACCGTCTCAAGATCTTACACAACAGTCTTCAATTTTTGTCATAAAAACTCATAGAACTAATTTTCCTTGGTCGTATTCAAAATGTAATGACCGCTTACAGAGATTGTGAAATTTTTCACCCAGACAACACACGACCCGTATCAAGAACCATATCACAACGAACTAAATTCATCTCGTAAACTCTAACACAGTATACTATCGGGACACCTTACTTCCTCGTACATACCGATCTATTCTTATTACGTATAAAAGGCTACTTATTTGGTGGTAAGACTTCTTATAAGTAAATATTTAAAGAATATGGTACAATGAATAAATCGATATAAGAGAGTAAAGTGAGTAGGATACTATTAAGATAGTGAAAGTAATAAAGTAAATGACCGTCTGGGACATACGTGACACCTCAGTCTCTGTCACAGACAAAGTGATTGTCGACGTAAAGGTCACGGAGCATACCACTTACAAGAGATTACCCTCGAATTATTTGTAAAAACTTACTAATTTTACTTATTTTATAACTTTTATCTATAGTTGAACCTGTCCCTAGAGATGACCACAAGAAAATCCGAAGACAAGAGACTAAACTCAGATTGTTAAGGTATTTACTAAACTTATTTCCGTATCTTTATGACAATGTGAACACCTATACATTTGACGTTATCAATTTTACTACTCATCGAATACTTTGCGAAACGTACCTTGTTATTGATTCTATTTCAAATTGTTCCGATTTTCATCATATACTTAAAACAAACCTTTTTAACCGAAGCAATTACTTCCTACCCTCGGGACCGAACGATTATTCAATGGTTGTTGTCGGTTGTTACTTTATTTTCTGTTCACACTAGAACTCAACAAAGTCTTCACATCCAAGATAGGTCTCGTACCGATTAACACTGGATGATGTAAACTCGAGCTACCTTGTACGTCTTAAAACCAGTTAATACCTACCTTGAAACCCCTTTCAACTGTTTAATCTTACTTATTGTGAACTTACTTAAAGTACTCCACACATCAACGGGTACCAACATTACTCTCCGAAATTCACATAGGTAAGTAGAGGTCTTGTCTCACATCATCAGTTGTCCGTAGCGAAAACGACAATAAACAACCATAGAAAGTAATCAGATGGTTGACTCTGACATGATTTTTACTACCGAACGACCGGACATGTGAAAAGAGTTGGAAAGACACATTAGTCATAAATGTATAAATGTAAGAATACGAAAACGATATAACATTAGAGAAAATCACTTGAAATTGTACCGGTGATCTATTATTTTTTTTTCCACTCGTAATTTATTGATGTTTTATGATCTTACATATGATAAATAATAACAGTTTATTGAGTAACCATTGGACCTTAGTTCCCACAGTATACCATTTATAACTTAAAACCATTGAATTATACAATATATTGTCAAGAGACTTCTAATATAGGGTACAGAATACAGGTATATACAGTAAAACTTATAAGAAGCCTTTTCTTAAACCAAACATTTCTTAGGTTCATAGGACTATCTAATGTCCTAGTGTATAATTCAGGTTAATCCTTTACATTTAAATAAAATATTTATGTCAAAATAGTTATCTTTTAATTAAGTCTAAATTTTTTATTATAATTAAGACTTTAATGACAATGAAATTTATTATATTTACATTTCCTTAAAGGTTAATAACAAGACAAGTCAAGTCAGCGAGTCAGCACAGACTGAGAAACGTTAATAACAATTCCAGTATCTTATTTATTAAAATACAGACAATTATTTTCCGAGAGTATATATTAACTCATTATAATGTATTAAAAATCATGTGATGACTTTAACGTCTAATCGAGTTTCACACATTGACTTACGTCTCTTTTATACCATTTACCATTCCTTTTCTTTTCCTCAGAAATTTTGAGGACTAATACGGTTATTTTCACCAAAATTTTTCATTAATTTTTTTGAAAGACACTAAACAAGTCAAAATCACCTACGGTCCGAGGAGACAGGTACCCGAAGAGGTCCGTTCTTATAACCTCACCCAAGGTACGAGAGGATGTCCCCTGGAAGGGCTGGGTCCCTAGTTTGAACGTAGCGAATACATACAGAGGACGTAACCGTCCGTCCAAGAAATGGTGATCACGGTGGACCCTTTGATTTGAGAAAAATAACAAACGAGAACCCCTTTGACTTACATTAATTTTTTTTTTTTTAGCGGGTCCCGGTAAGAATCAGATGAGTCGTTATGTCCCTGAACTCCTATATACCTCGCCTACAGGGGTTAATTTACCTAATGTTATACTAAAACAGGAAAGACTAAAGATTAAAACACGAAAACAAAAGAGAGGAACACATAGCGTAGAAAGACGAAACACAGATAGACGAACAAAGACTAAACGACGGATTTAAATCAGAACGGAAACAGGGATGAGTCACGAAGCTGTTTCAGTCCAGAATCAGGTTACATAAACAAGAAGGTCGAATCAGTGATTAGGACCGAAAGTGATGACGTGGGGAGGAGGGGTCACGACCTTTGAAGAAAATAACGAAAAAGAAATTTTAGGAGACTGACAGAGACGACGGTGACATTGGGAAGACAACAAAAGAGTGAGGACTGGTTCTATCTGGGTCTTTTCTAAAAGAAAAAATTTATAGAATTGTTTTCACGAAATACTTTCCTGTCCTTTTATTTTCTTCTCCTCTTACTCTCTCTTCTAAAAGACACAGTCAGTTTCCTTTAAGGGTTAACACAAAACTTTTTTGAGAAAAAGGTCTCCGTCGACAGACAACGACTAAACAACGACCACAGTCCTTCTACGACCATCATATAACAGTACACCTGTCCCACAGGAACTTCTCTCTTTCACTCGAACCTTTTCTTGTACCCAAGTCGCCCATAGACTCGGAGACAGACTGTTTCAACAGAATCCTCTATCAATATATCAAGTACCACGTGACTCATCTTCTAATAAAAGTCCGTAAGTTTGTAAACCTACGTCCGAACCGGTCTACCTGGAAAGGGTCTTTCGTTAATCTGTAATAAAAAGGACGAGAGTAAGAGAAAGGTCCTTCCTTCACCATACGAGAAGACTTCAGTTCGGGGGTCGGACCGGGGTGTTTTGTCGGTCTCGGTCATCGGTATTTAAATTGTTGGACCCTTCGTAAAATTTTACGACGTAGTAAGTACCAATAATTGGACACCAAGAACTTGGGAGGGTCTCGTCACCAAGACTTTGAAATTCCAAAGTTCCGGGGAAACACAATCTTCAATTATTCCTGTAAACTCTCTCGAAAACAAATATACCTGATAGATAGTTATGAATAGTTTAATCTTTAATTTTAACTCTTTTCAAATTTTATGTTCTTGTATGTTCAGAGTATACGGCAATTGACAATCTCGCTACCTCAAAAATGTGTAACACATTGGAGACCTTTTATGGTAACATATGAGTTCTCTCCAATTCTTACTTTTTCGTTACTTGTAGAATCATAATGATATTTTTGTCGAAACTAAACATCTGGGAGACTCCCACAGAAGTCCTTCGGGTCCCTAAAAGTCTGGCATGAAACACTTGACAATGGGGATCACCAGACACTTATTTTAGGTCCTCTAAATGATAGAATTTCCCCTTTTTTTAATGTAGAAACAAAAGTGATTAAAGGTTTTCTTTACCTAGTAAAGGAAGTAAAGATCACATCCCTCTTAAGTTTCGTCATAGTCTTCACGGATACTGAAACAAGTGTACAAGTGTACTGACACTACATAATTATCGTAATAACAATAACGTCTACAGAATTTTATAGTGAATACGGGGAGTGATATAACTTTAATACCATTAATAATCTAGACGACGACCTAGAACAATTACACAATTATTTTCTGTGGGTATAATGATAAAATAGTAAATTTAAATGAGACTATTGTATGAAATTATATTAGTTAAAAGAAACGTTAGGATACATAAAACACGTAAATTCTTGTAATAAAACCTCCAGTCACCGTTTGTTTTTCAATTCTTGAGAAGTCTTAAAGTTCGTGGAATCTTTCGGAAGTCAGACAATAAGAGTACCCTTACCGATGACACGTAATAACCCCCATCCACTGTAAGACTCTAGGACTTTCCAGTCATTCTTTCACACTAGATCAACCCGTTTGGGTGTCACATACTCGTCAAACGTCGACTGTACACTAGGAGCCAGTAAGATTACGTCTGAAGTCTTCAACGTCTGAAGTCGTCCCTTAATCTGTGAACGGGTGACTCCTCATTAGTAGAAAAAAAGAATCTCTCAGTCTTTATCGGAAAAGCGAAAATTTTCGAACAAGAAGAACCAGACCGTACTACTCTAGAACGGACTTTACGAGACGTTGGTTAAGACTTAACAGTTACGAATACTTACTCACACCCTACGAGTTTTCCTAAGATGTAATTTATTTATTGGGTCTGATTTATTCACTTATTCGTTTTTCTTTACATATCTCATCTCCGACAAGAAAAACCTAATTATTCGAAAAACCGTGAAAAAATCTCCGTCAAACTCTCAATCTTCACCCTTAACCAAGGGTGAATGGGGACCGGAGATCTAGTGCACCAAATAGAAATAAAAAGAACCTATCAGAGACTTTTCATATGGGAAACTTCTACAATACTACTACATTATGTTGTCTCGTGACGTAATCCTCAAGTACTGAAACCAAGAGTAAGACGGAGATAAATCGACACCCGAGAACACTCTTACAGAGTCGGAGATATACAATCACAGCAGTAATTGGCGAGGTCTCGAAGAGGTCGAGTTTATAAGGATATCGATCGTTAAACCCCTGTATAAGTAATTAAGTAAATAATTAACTTTAAACAACTTGTGGACGATGGTCGGTTTGTAATATAATCCGTTGACCCCTAAGTTGTTTCTTATCATGTACTAGGGATGGAAATCCTCAGATATCAGATCTCAAATTGGTTGTTTACTTCTAAATACACTTTGGGTGAAAGGTCTCTCTTTTATGGTCTTAAAGGGTCACTTAAGGTACTTCTGATCGGTAAGTGTAAGTGTATCGTAGTTGTCCTAGTAAGAAAAAAATTTTTTTAAAAATTAACCTCCTATTAACGAAATGTGATAACGTAACCAAAGATGGTATATGTAGTTGTCCTAGTGAGAACCATACATGACCTTGGAGTCTTCCACACCAGGGACTAGTAGAAAGGTGTTACTCGGAACTAAGTGAATTGGTTGTAAATGGCTACCGGATTTTACTCTGGAGCCAAGTTTAGTACGCAACCCTTTAAGGAGACCTCTGCCCTATCAGATGGGTGAGGTCATAAGAACCCGAAGGGACCACCTTTCTTAGGTGGACGTTACGCCTTTTGGACCCAAACTAGGGACCCAACCCTTCTAAGGGACCTCTTCCTTTACCGATGGGTGAGGTCATAAGATCGGACCTTTTAGGGGTACCTGTCTCATCGGACCGCCCCATATCAGGTACCCCAGTGTTTCTCGACCTGTACTGACTCGCTGATTCGTCTGTACTTTACATACTCCGTGACACGACCTGAGACCTAGTATACAAGAAACGGGACTTCCTCAAGTATCCCGTTTTTCTATGTTATTGATCAATTCCACTATTCCCAATGTTTCCTCAAACATGGTTCATAAAAAACACATGTCTCCTTCCGTGTGAACTAGATCAGTCTACAACCATCAACACCCTCCAACCTCTTCTAAAGTGTCTCCTCAACCGTACTTTTAGACCTGGAACTCTTATCACTAAACGCTCAACCTCTTCAGACTAGTACCAAACCTTAGACAAGATCCTGTAGTCAAGTTCAAAACTTACAACTCCGACCCTTTTATAGTAGGAAATGGAGGGAAGTATATTATAACTTTTACAATTACTACTCCCCCGACCATAAAAAGAAAAAACGAAAACCAACATTGCAGAGTAAACATTGAAAAAGAAGTTACAAACACATACACAAATATACATATAAAATCTTTTTTGTGGGTCTAATTACGGGCTATTTCCTTCGTACATAATGGGTGCCCAGGTCGTAATAGCTCTTGATGAACTGAGAAACGGGTACCTACGGATATGTGTGCCGACGTAAAATGTAGGACTCGATTGACACCTGAGGTACTAGGGTCGAATACGTTGTTGTTCCTAAGCGTCATACATCTCTAGAATTTCTGGACGTTAAGACGGAGTACAAAGAAAAGTAAGTAAAAACTGTGGGTCGTATAGAGTCCTTCGGGGCCCCCGCCCTAACAACTCAAACGAAGTACCTGTACGTACAATGTGTAGCTAGGTACACGGTCCGTCTACTTAGACACGGAGTGGACAAACCGACCTGTAAATAACACAAATCCTAGACTAAAAGGTCGAGAACCGGAACTCCTGGTTCGTGTCTATTTTGAGTCTTCTCACCGGACACCTTCTCATTCCTTGCATTGCACAAATGTCCCTGTCTGTCTGATCCTTAGTCTTTTCGACCCCAGACGTCCGTCAATACCCGTTACCTCAAGTGTAAAGATCAGGAAATCAAAACAAAGTAATACACTTCCGACAGAGTAGTAATGAGACGGAGATTCAAGTCACTGACCGCTAGGTGACTCCAACTCGACACTGGCGATCGGGAGAGGAAGGAGGACAGGACTCGTATCCCTACCCAGTCACATACCCTACTCCTCGTCCTCCACACAAGGCACCGGGTCCCCACCCTTCCCTTCCCCGGCACCAGAGGACTCCTCACTGGTCCTTGTGAGTGTGAGTCTAGAGGTTAAGGTGGTTCGTACAAGAAGGGTACTGTAGTACGGAACGAAAGTCCCAAGAGAATGCTACGAAAGGAAAGAAAAACTACGGGAGGAGGAGTCAGACGAGGGCAAGGCACGAGAGGAAGGGAGGTAGAAGGAGTAAAGAGAGGACCGGAGAGTGGAAGGAGCACAAGGAGGAGGAGGAGGAATATTTATGGGTAGTATACCAAACTTCGTTCATAAGACTGGTATCAAGATAGTAGATCTTATTTATAAAGAGATTTATTACGAAAAAGGAAGGGAAGTGTTTTTTTCAAATAATGCCTTCTGAACTTTCCATGACTTTTCATCCTGTTGATAGGACGTCGACCGTGAGTGCCACACGACCTGAACCGAGATTCGTGAAAGGTTCCACGGAGAATAAAGTAGGAGTTGGACGCACCGTCTATCAGAGTATCGAGGTTAAATTTCCACTCCTTTGACTCCGTGTCTCTCCCCCCTCAGACCCCGTCTCTCTCCCGCACTGGTGGGTCGCGCATACGAGAATGGTAGTTCAAAGGGATGAAGAGGAACAAAGAATATACCTTCCCTCCTTTATTAAAAGACAAAGTTTTGACTAAAGTAGTAGTCCGGTTTAACCATTGTGCCTCAGACTTGACTTTTTTGAACGGCTTCTTTTAGGTCTAAATGTTCTCCGCATGTAACGTTTTGTCTTCGCTGAATTTCATTCATTTGGTCCGACAGGAGTTGACTGTAGACGATAAACACAATTTACCAGGTGAAAAACATTTCATAACGATAAAGAATCTTATAGAAGATAATTTATAATATTTAGTAATCACGTGTACAATGGAAACCGAATACGAGACGAAAATCTTTCTTAAAAAGAAATAATCTAAACTATAAGTCTGGATTGCTGTTAACGAACTCCTCGTCTATAACGAGTACGACCAACGGTTCCGTTCAATATTTTATATTTTCGTCCAATTATTTTATAGTATCCTTAGACAGTAAAGTCCACAAAACGTGAAACTCAGTCGACCTGGAGACAAATACTGAAAAATATGGTTATTTCGTCAGTCATTTAAAAAAAAAATTATGACATATAGAAGGGGAGTGTGGAAAGTCAAAAAAGGAAAAATGGAAAACTAGTGGAAGTGGGTAAAGAGGATGGAGAATGGAGGACGGAGACCGTTGGTGACCAGACAAGAGACGTAGACACTCGAATCAATAAACAAACAAAACAAAAATCTAAGGTGTTTGTTCTCTCTAGTATACCACAAACAGAAAGAGACAGACTAAATAAAGTGAATCGTATTAAGAGAGTTCCAAATTGATGTAACAACATTTACCGTTTTAAAAATAAGAAAAAACATCGACCTTTTATAAGGTAAGATATATATGTGTAATGTCAAAAATGTTTAGGTAAGTAGACAACTACTTGTGAATTCAACAAGACGAATAACATTTATTATGACGTTCCTTGTATCTTAACCTCCTTTTCGAAATGTTACAACACAACCAAAGACGACATGTTGTTGCACTTAGTTGGTATTCATATGTGTATAGGGGAGGTAGGACTTGGAAGGAGGGTGGGGGATGGGGTAAGGTGGGAGATCCAACAATGCCTCGTGACCCAACTCTAGGGACACGATACGTCATCGGAGGGTAATCGACAGACAAAGTGTATACTATTACATATACAAAGTTACGGTGAGAGAGTTAAGTAGGGTGGGAAAGGAATGGACGATACAGGTGTTCGGATAAGAGACACAGACACAGAGATAAGGACGGGACCTTTATCCAAGTAGTCATGGTAAAAGGATCTTAGGTCTATATACGCAATAATTCTTAAATACAAAAACAAAAAGAAACCGATTTATGGGTCTTCATCTTAACGACCTAACATATAATCAAGATAAAAATTAAAAAACTCCTTGAAGATGTGATAAAAGGTAGTACCGACATGGTCCAATGTAAAGGTGGTTATCTTGTGTTTCCAAGGGAAAAAAGGTGTAGGACCAGTTGTGAACTTCAAAGACAGAAAAACTATTATCGGTAGGATTGTCCACTCCATCATAGAGTGACACCAAAACTAAACAAAAGGGACTACTAATTTTTACAACTCGTAGAAAAGTACATGGGTAACCGGAAACGTATAGAAACCTTTTTACAGATAGATCTAGAAGACGGGTAAAAATTTAACTTAACAAATGAACGATAACTCAATACACACAAACGCACGTAGTCAGTACCGGTCGAGAAACGTTGGGGTACCTAACATTGGGTGGTCCGAAGAGACAGACACCCTAAAGGGTCCGTTCCTATTCTCCCACCCAACGGTAAAGGAGGAGGTCCCCTAGAAGGGTAGGGTCCCTAGCTTGGACCCAGAGGACGTAACGTCCGTCTAAGAAATGGTTGACTCGGTGGTCCCTTCAGTGTCTCGAGACTGGGGAGCCAATAAGTAAGTAACCTCTGACGACTTAAAGGTAAGAATTTGAAGGAAACACCAGGTCACCAACTGAGACACGAGGGTTACATCCCCTGTACCCAAGTTAGGGACCAGTCCCTTCTAGGGTGCACGGTGCACGGTACCGGTTGTTTCGTTTTGTTTTAGTTGTGTTGGTAGAAGTCCTGAAGAGACCGAGAGGTCACTGACTCCGAGACGTAACGGTTACATCTCCAATCCTCGAGGTAGGGAGCAACCCCCTGATTCTAGGGTGTACGACGATCCACACCGGTTTTCTAATTTTTTTTTTTTTGAATTTTTTAAGGTAAGAACTTAACCTGCACTTTCCTTAGAGAGAAAAAAATTTGAAAAATAAAACATGACCCCATTTCGGCTAATTGTTTGTCACAACACTATCAAAGTCCACTTGTCGTCTCCCTAAGTCGGTATGTATACGCACGTAGATAAGAGGGGGTTTGAGGGGAGGGTCACTTTCCTCAGAGAAACACGGGGAGTATAAGAAACATGAGAGACTAGGAATCCAGGGTGTCCTCAACGGCCACCTGTTACTCAGACCGGGGACCCTATTAAAGTGTCGGGCCCGTAAAGGGGAGTCTAAACGAAGACGAAATCAATAACAAAGAAGAGTAACAGATCTTATTTGTCTGCGGGTGACACATTTTTAAATATAGAAGAGACGAGATGCGACTAATAAAAATGTCCGTATTTATTGGATGAATCAATAAAAACAATTAATCAGTTTCGAGGAACTGGTACTGTTACAGTTTATAAACTTCTTTTAAGAACTACTTAACCTCTTTCAGAACCTAGTCCAACTTTGACTCAACGTTTCTTCTTTACTTCTTTGGGGTCCATTCAAGAGTAAACACAAGAAAAACAGAAAAAGACATATGGTCCCCATAAATACCCTTGTAAGAATCTAAAGTGGGTTTTGCAAGACATTGGATGAAAATTGACAATCATGAGTACCTGTCAAACTGAATACTATCGTTGTTATTATGACTTAAGTTGTTTTGGGTCCACAGATCAACATTAACGTAAAAATACTTTATGTCGGTCACTTCTTAAAGAAAATCGTGTTGAATTCAATACCAACCATCTAAGGATGGACCGGACAAAGTGTTCAAAATTAATGTCACCAATCAAACCCTCACAAGATGAACGATCTTGTAAGGGAGATCAAAAAAGGAATCCACCCCCTTTTTAACGTTTAAGTTCATTTCATATTGTACCCACCCGAAGGGTCCACCACGATCACCATTCCTTGGGTGGACGGTCATGACTTGTGTACTCTGTACCCAAGTCAAAGACCCAGTCCTTCTAGGGAACCCCCTCCTGTACCGTTGGGTGAGGTCATAAGAACGGACCTCTTAGGGTACCTGTCTCCTCGGACCCCGTCCCTCTCCACCCCCGATGTGAGGTGTCCCAATGCTTCTCAGCCTGTGTTGACTTCATTGAATCGTATTGTACCCTCACTCGGACACTCATACACGTCCGACCGACCACTCGTGGGCAGAAGGCATGGACTCTTTTACTTAATTACCACTTCGGGTTCACGTCTGTGTACCTGACAAACGTGATAAGACTGACTGGTGTTTCAACTTCTGGTACAATGGACGTTGAACGAAGTGTTGTCCCTAAAAGAAGACAAAATTTATTCATTGTTAATTGTTGCGTCGTTGATGACTCACTGTAAAATCTGGGTTGGAATATCTAAAAGGAGTTCATGTGTACAGTAAAAAAAAATTGGGTGTTCCTTTATAGACAATTGAGACAACCGAACCTCCGTACTATCTGTCCGAAGCTCGAGGTCATCGAGATCACCGTGGATCCCTGGGCCCACGGACAGTCCACAGTTCTTTGACAGGGAATCGAAACCCTACCTAATAAAACTACACCTGGTAAAAATTTCAGAAATAACTTAAGCCATGTTATAGTGAAGACTAAATACAATACTAAAAAGAAAACCGACTCTCCGTACACCCTAGTATATAAGGGGTGGTCCCTAACTTGGACGTGAGGGACGTAACCTTTCACTTCAGGGCATCGAACCCTATGTAAACGAGGAGGAAAAAAATTCGTATCTTAATGAGCGACTCACACTAACAGTTCTTTTACATGGTACCGGAGGTAGAAAACGATATGAGTGGGAACGGGAGTCGTGATTCTCGTCTCTACGGTTGGTCTCCGACAGACATGTCACGTACCTACACACGAGTCATTGAGTCGGCACAGACTGAGAGACACTGGGACACCTGACATCGAGTGGTCCGAGAAACAGGTACCTAAGAGGTCCGTTCTTATGACCTCACCCAACGATACGGGAGGAGGTCCCCTAGAAGGGTTAGGTCCCTGACTTGGACACAGAGAATGTAGAGGACGTACCCCTCCGTCCAAGAAAGGGTGATCGTGGTGGACCTTTCGGGAGAACCATGTCGCGAACGGGAATTGGACGAACGGGCACAGGGAAAGAGGTTAATCTTCTTCCGGCGGTCGGTACCGAGACGCCCCTTAGGAAGTGAGACCGCCTGCATAGCGAACGACAATGTGACGTAGCTGACTTCAAGGACCCCAAACGCTCCTCTTTGACCCCTTTACCTTTCGCTGGGTTGGACCTTTGGATAATGCTCGCACAGAACTTCTCCTTTTGTAAATTGTTCCAAAACCCTGTACAGTTGTTATATAATTAGAGACGTCACGACGGTTGACGTAAGGCTCACCGGTTCTTTTCCCGGGGTTTCCAAGAACCGTGGTGGGAACACCAACCAAACGAACGGCCTTACCCTATAAAACGTAAATACGAAAAGTCTTTCTCTGAACCGTCGTACTATAATCGCGAATCTGGTTCTGGTTTAATGAAGATCCACCCACCCTAGATCACCACCGGTAAGTAGGTCGGTAAGTCGATCTGGGAAGAGGTGAGAAGGTCCAGGTCCCTTCTTACTGGGACCCGTTGATCATTTTTCGTATTAACTGAAATGAGAAACCGATCGAATACACTCTTTTCCTGCATTGTTTCTACAAAAACACGCGACCATTGAGACTATCCTGAATAAACGTTTGGAGAAGATTAAGTAGGAATTTTGTACGTGTTTCAGTTCTGTCCACTTATGGCTGTCCATCTCCTCTCTGGAAATTGAGTTTTAAGGTCAAGTTCAAGACCCAATAAACCCCCCTCTTGTAATAATAATACTCGTCTGTCATTACTATTGGATACTAACGGGTATTGAGAAGTAGACACTGATAGACCCACACAACTCACCACTTATCAAGCGTCATAAAAGAGGATCTTAAGTCTTTAGTAGAAACAATGAGTGGGGTCCACAAGTCTGTAGTCTTCCCGTGTCGTCACGAAGTATGAGAGTCGAAATCCGACTTTATTCCCTCCGTTTCCCTGTTTCCTCCCCCTTTTCCCTCTACTTCAGATATATTACTAGCGTTACCCTACAATGGAGGTACACGGAGGTCACGGTAAGTACCGACGGACAGGGGAATCATTTGTAATGTAAACTGACGAACACCGATGTCGGGCACGTAGGAGCACATTGGCTCCTGGAACCTTTTTCTCCTGATCTCTCAGTGACCCCCCTCAACCGACCTCTTTTGAGACCCGAAATTTCAATGTCGTGGAGTGGAATCACAATTAAAATTTACGTGTATTTAGTGTCAGTAATTATTTTAATTGACGAATAGATAAACCCGTTCTCTATGGATGACCTTGTACAGAACTAATTGTAAATGTACTTTTAGAATTTACCGTGATTTTAAAGAAGAACCAAGGGGTTAAACTTCCATGGATACTCTACAGTCAGGCCACCTGACAACGTTTGTCAGTGACCTTCGGAACCGGAGAGGATCGGAAAACACGTGTGTTCACCGTAAAACCACTTACAGGGTCCATCAGTGACTGTACCGTACACCGACCCCTCCCCTATCAAACTACTAGACCCTCACCATTCATCCGAGTAAAAAGTACACCTCTCCGACCGCCATACAATTGTGTTTTTGATAACAGATTCGGAACGTAGATAAATAACAGAAGTCGTCTTGGAATTTTCCAATGTCCCTCCCTCTTTCAGATCAGAACCAGGAACCGTTACTTTATGGTCCCTCTACTTTATTCAGTTATCTATCACTAAGGTGGATGTAAGTAAGTACATACAGAACCGTGACACCCCCCACGGAGTCAGGTAGACCTTCCCTATTAAGGTCATACAGGGTAGTTGTTGTCACCCCAAACACGAGTCCTTTTTAGAAAGGACCACTGCCCTTCCACCTCAAAGAAACCTCAACCGGTCTTTCTGTACCCCTTGTCACAACCCAGACTACCCTTCATACGCATTACTTGTCTCGATTCTAAGGTCGTTTCTCGTTTTCGAACGAACCTGACGGAGTCTAGCTGACACGTTTACCGATTTCTTACATGGCTAAAAAAGTGATTATCCTTTGTCAGGATGAATGATTTGTTACTGAAACTACCATTTCACTAAGATATTAAGTACATAGTCAACAAAGTCTTTTCGAACTACTTGAGCTATAAGGGATGACTGTTTTTTAAATATTTTACAGGTCACATTTAAGGTAGGTTGTTCTTAATTGTCTGACCGTCGAAAATATTACAGGACTAAAACTCGGAATCACGTGACAACATATCTCACAAATTAAAACAACGACCCTGTAAGGTTAGGCACATAAGTATTTTCTCGGTGTTTCGACTAGTAAGTCATCAAGTCTCACAAAGTCTCAAGAAATACAGTAGGATGTTAATCGTTCTTGGGTCTGTACTTCTTTAGTTTTGACCTAAAAATATTTTTAGATGTTTCCGTTTCCCAACAACTAATTTCTAAAATTCCAGTTACGACCGAAAAGGAATGTTAAATATAATAATGACTAGTTATCTTTTCAATTACTTTCATAAACACTAAAAGTCTAATTTAAAGTAACCTTTATCCGAAGACAGTGTAAATTTCCCCTACGTAAACACCGTTAAAGAACCTATGGGGACAAATATGAAAATTCTATAAACAAATCCTCATATTACTGGTGATCCACAGCGACAAGGAGGTCATCAAACTCTAACCCGAAAGAGATCCAAGTCGTTCGGAAGACTTACAAAGTTCCCTTCTATTTGTAATTACTGGAATTAAAGACTCTACTCCCGTAGAAGTAGTCTAGTAAGTAGACGTTTTCTCGAACTCCGTGTACATCATAACTAGACATTACGAACCTTCCCTATTGACATGGTGTGTTACAGTTCGATTTCTCGACTTGTATAGGACAATCGTTTTATCCGTGAAAATGTATAAGACAGAAAGTACTAGTAATCATCTGACCGGTCACACGAGTTAAATTAAAGGTTTTAAACACATTTATGGTGTTAATCTTTTTACGGACTCCATGATGTAAATGTAACCGATAAATACAGAATTGTGTTTATGATAAAATAACAATAACGACAATATACGGAAAACCTAGGTGAAAGGAATTAACTTCTATCAACATTTAACGAACGAGCTAAAAATCATGAATAACTAAAACTGTGGTCTCGACATCTAAAAAACCACAACAACTTACATTATCTCTAGTTCTATGATAAGACGGACATTCTAGTTATTTTAATTAACCTTTTATTTGTACGTATGACTTTCATGATTAAAACATTAGAAAAATTCTTTAGCCTAACACAAAAAGTAAATTACAGTTTCGTATTACAGTATTAATTTCATTCGTTTCATTCGTTTTCAGTCAATAATTTTTATAAATCAATATCCTACAAAATAAACATTGTATTTTTAATGACTGCTAAATGAATTTATATCTATTAAAAGACCAATTTTACTTACCACCGAATTTATTATTGTATAAACTATGACTAATAATTTCCTTAAAAACGTCTGTCGGTGGACTATTCCATACTTCGTACTTTTACTTTTTGCGTTAAAATAAAAAGTTTTGTCAGAACAATGTACAAACACACGTACAAGTTAGCGAATCAGTACAGGATAAGAAGCGACGGGACACCTGACGTCGGGTGGTCCAAGGAGACAGGTACCTTAAAGGGTCCGTTCTTATGACGTTACCCAACGGTAAAGGAAAGATCCCTCAGAAGGACTGGTACCCACTTGGGATGTAGAGAACACAGAGGACGTGACCGTCCACTTCAGAAATATGGACCCTTCAGTGTACAAATGACAGAAAGTTTATATTGAGAAAAATACTATAAATACATAAGGAAAATAACTTAGTACCTAATACTTATTAAGTTTAATGATAGGTATAAAGATTAGAACAACTCAAATCGGTAATAAGATTAGTAATTTATCTTCAACTCACGATGAAAACAAAATGTAACTTCTTTTGGTTGACTTATTCTTAGTTTAACTGGAGTAAAAGGGACTCAAACGTTTATTTTCCGTTGTTAGAACTTACAGTACCTTACAGTCTACGTATATGGTGAGATATCAGACGAGTCTTTTCTTTTTTTGTGACATTCCTGTCTTTTCAGTTTAATTATGTTACTTATTTAATCATAAATCTGTATTAGAAGTAGACCAACACGATTTATAAACCGGACAAATATGACAACAAAAGATGAATCAGGATGGTCTTACAGAACTAAAAGATTAAAAGGTCTTGTGGTCACTAAACGAGCCATCCCATGGACGCACGTATAGACGTACGATTCAGTGAAGTCAGTACAGGTTGACAAACGCTGGGACACCTCACATTGGACGATCCGAGAAGACAGTTATCCTAAGAAGTCCGTTCTTATGACGTCACCCAATGATTCATCCTATCATCTAAGGTTTAGTTCACTACTTCATATTAAAGGTTCTCCCCTATTATCAAAACAAAATTTAGCACATAATGTAGTACTTTCACTTCTCTCCCTCTGTCCTCTTGAGTACAATATCCAATCCTTCCGTCATGTGACTACTTTTGTCATATGACAGAATGAACACGGACTCAACTCGGGAGCTAAAACAAAACCTTCTAACTGTATACACAGTCCTCCGGTACCCCGTGTCGTCCAATACTCCACGTTCCGTTGTGATGGTGCATCGTAAACTCTGTGGAGTACGGGTGGTACCTGGAATTATAGGAGACTAAGTTCATTCCACCGTATAGAGTAGGTACCATGGAACAGTATTTTGAGGAAACCCTTCCTATCTGAAAAAAAATAGAATTCGGAAATGAAACTTTTCACTTTCACTTTCATCGAGTCAACACAGGCTGAGAAACGTTGGGGTACCGGATACGTCAGGTACCTTAAGAGGTCCGGTCTTACGACCTCACCCATCGGAAAAGGAAGAGGTCCCCTAGAAGGGTTACGTCCCTAGCTTGGGTCCAGAGGGCGTAACGTCCACCTAAGAAGTGGTCGACTCGGTGTTCCCTTCGGGTTCTTATGACCTCACCCATTGGATAGAGAAGAAGTCGTCTAGCAGGGTTGGGTCCTGAGCTTGGTCCCAGAGGACGTAACGTCCGTCTGAGAAATGGTTGACTCGATATTCCCTTCGGGTTTCGGAAATGGAATAAGTAATAAATATATAACCGATGAATTAATGTTACATGACAGAAACTTAAGGGAATGATTCTCTTTGGTTAATATACCCATTTTTATATCTCTACAATTACGTTACATCAAGTTTCCCAGTCCATTAAAAAGTTCGTATACCCGTCGTACATATTCAGAAACATAATACTCTAATTGGACGGGAAACTTATATTCAAAGACTATAAGTTATTCAGTGTGTTTGTGTAGTAGTTTATACGTAGGATAATTTTTATATTACTTCTATATTAAAGTCTTTTAGAGATAAATGATTCAAGTTACGAGTTTTCTTTCCAAACGTAAATCTTTTAATTCACTTGATTTTAAATAATCGTCATTTTCGTCTCCATTGATACAACATCTTTATCAGTGTTTAAGAAAAGTAAAGAGATGAGTAAAGGAAAGTCAGAAGGGAAGTTTTTATCGTAGACGTCTCGTACTGATAATTGTCGAATGGTTTCTCATTGGATGGCCTCTATAATCTACAGTTCATCACTTACTTCAGTGACCTCCAGGTAAGGTCCGTCTCGCCGTCCAGAGGACTTGTGGAACAATGGTCCGTCTGGTACGGGATCACTTTCGGGACTCCATCCGGACCCGAAAAGTCAGAACCGTGATAACTACACGTCCTACCTAGTAGGAACAATCCGGACAAAGTCACAACATCCGACAAATCGTGAGAGGGACTGGAGATAGGTGATTTACGGCCATTGAGGGGAAACGAGGGGTCGACACAGTTGGTTTTGACAGAAGTCCATAAAGGTACACAGTAGACCCCCCTTTCAGTGGAGGACTGTCTCCGGCGACGAGACATGGGTGGGACACAAGTGCACACGATTTAGTGAAGTCAGTACAGAGAAACGTTGGGACACCTGGAATCGGGGGATCCGAGGAGACCTCAGGTACCCTAAAAGGTTCGTTCTGATGACCTCACCCTAAAGGATGGGAAGAGGTCCCCTAGAAGAACTGGGTCCCTAGTTTGGACGCAGAGGACACCGAGGACGTAACGTCCGTCTAAGAAAGGACGACTCGGTGACTCCTTCGGGGTGTGGATGGGACTGTTTCAGGTTTTGGTTCGGAACTGTTCTGGACGTCCCTTCTGTCCAAAACCTCCAACTCAGAACAGTTCAATCTCCACGAACCCCTTGTAGTACCCAAAGGTGAATAGGTGATATTATCCTCAGGGGTTGGGGGACCCGGTACCTGAACATGACCAGGCACCGGACAGTAGTTGACCCGGTGTTTCGCCCTCTACTCACCGACCACTCGTTCGGTTCACTTCGAAGGAGAGATATATCTCAACGAGGGAGAACGAACGTAATGACGGACTCGGGGTGGAGACCCGTCTAGTTGTCACCGTAATCTAAGAGTATCCTCGTGTTTGGGATGACACTTGACGTGTACGCTCCCTAGGTCCAATGCACGAGGAATACTCTTAGTAGGATTTTGGTAGGTGTGGGAGGATGGTCACGGGACAGGTACCTTTTCGACAGAAGGCACTTTGACCTAGGACCACGGATTTTCCAACCCCAGACGACGGGATATTGTTTCGTAATTTGACTTGGATATATTATATTTCTAATAATCGGTCATTTACTTGACGGATGATCTTGTTCAGTTTCAGGAAATTTCCTTTGTATTGTCTTTTCTAGGTCTCAGATATTACATAGTGATTGTTGCAGGTCACGTGTCTTTTTTTTTTTTTTCATGGTCTGTACGTTTTTAGTCCTTTTATTCCGGATATATCAGTTAGTTTTTTTTCTTTAACATTTATCTTTGTTACACTACACTGAGTTTACAATCTCAATCGTTTCTAAAATTTCGTAGATTTCTGGTTATGTACAAATTAAGAAATTTACCTTAAATTCCTCTTACTACCAAGTCACCATTTCTTAGACGGACATTACGTCCTCTACGTTCAAACTAGGGACCTAACCCTTCTAGGGGACCTCCTACCGTACCGTTGGGTGAGGTCATAAGAACGGACCTCTTAGGGTGTCTTACTCCTAAAACCACCCGATATCAGGTATCCCAGAGTTTCTTAACCTGTGCTGACTTCACTGCTTCGTCTGTGTACGTATCAGACAAACTCAGTTATCTATTCCTTAGTATCATCTCTTTATTTTTTGTATTTTTCCTGGTTTACCTTCGAGATTTTATCTTTTCACGATATTGACTGTACTTTTTTAAGTAACCTATTCGAAGTGTTCCTCTAACATTTCCTTTCTGTTTCCCTGTCTTAAAGTCCCTGTCTACCTATTATAGTCGACCAGATTATACACACAATAAGCTCAGGATCTTTCTCTTCTTCCATTCCTACTCCGTCCTTTTTATATATTAATTTTATTACGGTTTAAAAGGGTTTAAACTACCTTTTGTAAATGACTGTTAGATTCTTTTACCTTGTGATACCTTCTATTTATGGTTCTTTGGACGTGGACCTGTGTAGTATTTCCTGACGACTTTTGCTTTGTGTTTTTATTTTAGAACTTTCGTCAGTCTCCCCTTTTTCCTGTATGTTATATGTTCACTTGTCGTTATTCTTACAGACGGATCACAAAATAGTCTTTGAGACCTTCAGTCTTCTCTCATCTTCACAGGAATCTCACGTTTACCCCTCTTTTGCAAGTCTTAAGATACGGGTCTCTTTTAAAAGATTTTTTAACTCACTTTATTTCTGTGAAAGTCTATTTACCTTCGACTCCCTTGACCTAGATCGTCGGGACGTTCTATTTTTCTAAAATTTCCGTAAGAACTCTGACTACTCCCTTACTGCTATTTTACTTTTAGCTTTAGATGAGTTCCGTCCTTTTGATACAGGGTTATTTTCTAGTAAAAATAGTGAAGGATTAAAGGAATTCTCCATTGTAGGTTTTTACTGTTGTAGGATTCCACCTAAAATGTCATACCCATCTTCATTTATATACTGTTTTTTCGTTTGATAAAACCTCACTACCTATTTACCTTAATATAGTAACATTCCGATAATCTAAACACCTCACACTTCACACTTCATACTTAACCCTTCTCCCTATAAAGTTCACAGTTCCTTGTTCACCCGTCACACTTCTTCCTTCAGGACAGTTCACATTACCCACTTTAACATGTTAAAACTAAGATTGGTCTGAGATAATCTTACGTAACAATCGGGACTTTCTTATGATTTTTAAACATTTTTCTCGATTCTTTGGTTATCCTTATTTTTGTTTTATAGTTACTTTACTCTTTGTTTTACTTTTTTATTTTCTCTCTTTATCTTTTATTTATCGTTCCACATCTGACCTCGTCCTTTACTGTCGAGTGAGGTCATAAGAACGGTCCCTTAGGATACCTGTCTCCTAGGACCACCCGATGTCAGGCATCCCAGTGTTTTCTTAGTCTGTATTGACTCACTCGTGTCGTGTCGTGATTGAATTTACGTGACATCGTCTCTTCCGTTACCGTGGGGTGAGGTCATGAGAACGGATCCTTTAGGGTACCTACCTCCTCTGACCATCCGACGTCAGGTACCCCAGCGTTTCTCAGCCTGTGGTGACTCGCTGAAGTGAGAGTGAAAAGTGAAAGTACGTAACCTCTTCCTTTACCGTTGGGTGAGGTCACAAGAACGGACCTCTTAGGGTCCCTGCCCTCTCGGACCACCCGACGGCAGATACCCCAGTGTGTCTCAGCCTGTGCTGACTGCACTGAATCGTCGTCATTAATATAATTTACATTTACATCACATTTAATGTAATGTAGATTAAAGGTGACTTCCAGTTTCTGACAGTCTAATCTATTCTTACTTTCTGTGTTCATATACGTAGATAATTTATATGTAAAATGTAAATTTTTATATATATTGAACTTGTATTTTTGTGTTTTTCGTTATACGGTTGGTTTACCGTATTCTTTCCACCATGTCGATACAATTAAAATCTTTCTCATCTGAAATTCTGTTTCATAAAACAGTTCTGTCCTCTATTTCTCTGTAAGTGTTTAGTTTTCTCCTGGTTAAGTAAACCTTCTGTATTAGTATCTACATATGTAGATGAGTGTTTCGAATTTTAAGTACTTCGTTTTTAAAATGTCTTGTTTACCTTTTAGTACCCTCACACCTTGTGGTGAAAGAGTCACTAATCATTTGTTCATCTGTTTTTAATCAATCTATATCTTCTAGACTCGTGTGATAGAACTTGATTAACTGTAAATGTTTTGTAAAATGAGTTGACACCTTATTTGTAAGTTCACGTACACCTTGCAAGTAGTCTCATCTGTATGCTCTAGTATTTTCTTTAGAGTTATGTAAAGGTTTCTAAGCACATAATGTCTAACATAAGACACTAGTATTATCTTAACATAGTCTTTAGTTATTGCTTTTATAAATCTTTTACAGGTTTGTAGGACAGTAATTTATCATGTACAGATTTATTGGGTACAGAGTTTCTACTTTAGTGTACTCTTATTATTTTACAAAACTCAACTTACTATTATTTTTATTTTGTAGTTTTAAACACCCTATGTCCTTTACGTCACGAAATCTCCCTTTAAATATCGAAATTTTTAAATATTACCTTCTCTCCTTTTTAAAATTTTTAACTGTATTCAAAGGTAAAATTCCCCATTTCTTTTTCATTTAATTTGGATTTTATTCAAACCATTCCAATTCAATTTTTTAAGACTTTGTTGGTATACTTAAATACTACATACAAAAGTTTTTTATAAAGGGTTGAGACAGGTGGTTTTTCCGAACTTTGGTTACTGGTTGGGTCGTCGTTATCGTAGAGATCACGAGTCTAATACCAGAGATTTACGGAAAAGAGTGATTTTCCTTAGTTCTGAGAAACCTGTTTGTCCACAAAGTCTCAAAACCCGTCCCTTAAATATTCTACTGAGACCTTATAGAACGATGACGTTTTTTGACTCGACGAAAGTTTCTGACCAGCTAAATACAGTTTTTCTGATCCTCGATTAAACTTTTCGAGGGTACGTTGTTTTTACCTTTTTTACACACGTTGTTATACTTATTTTGACGGTACCCAACTTGTTGTTGTTGTTTTTTCTTTTTTATTAGATCAGTCATGTCTTGAGATACTAAATCTTTGTCTTTTTACATATATCGAGTTTAAAGTAAGAAACTTTCTAATTATTTTAGTCATTCGAGGTTGTCCTGTTTGGTTCTTAATCTATTTATATTTAATGGTTATAATGTTTATTTTCTTCTTTATGATAATGGTTGGAATTACTAAAATTATCCTTTTATTTTCTAATCCTTGTTTACCACGGTTGTCTAAACCGTTCATCTACTTTATTTATTCAAAAAATTTTCGTTTAGAAAAGTTTTCACTGAGTTTTTCTTCACCTGTTGACCTTATCGGTATATTGATAAGTTATGTAACTTAAATATTATCATTAGTTTCTTGAAAAGTGTTTTGAGTTCCGGTCTATCAAAGTGACAATTTAATGTATTACGTGTTTCATTCTTTATTATTGTTATTACATATTTGAGAGGAAGTCTTACATCTCTCTCCTTACGAAGGGTTCAGTAAAATGTACTAGTGATATTAGGATTATGGTTCTAACCTGTTTCCAAATATTCTCTTCTCCGGTCTCTGATATTACCTGTCTGACAGGAAGAGGTAAGAGACAAGTCTAAGTACACAACTTTCGAATATGGGGACTACACTACCATGATCTTCCACCGGAAACCCTCAACTAATCCTTATCTACTCCAGTCCTTTCCCCAGTCTCAAACGTATTACAGACGAAAGGTGGTGTACTCCTATGTTCCTCTTCAACCGTCAGACGTTTCCATTCTCCCGAGAGCGGTCTTGAGTTGGTAGACTGTAGAACTGGAACTTGAAAGGCGGAGGTCTTGACACTCTTCATTTGAAGACAACATATGTTCGGTGATCAGATACCAGAAAATGTCGTCGGACTTAACTTATTCTCTGTTCATAGGGAGTACCTGTGTCTAATTTTTTAGGAGTTGGTTCATCATCGTTTATTTGGGTCAAGTTAAGTCAGTGAGTCAGCACAGACTGAGAAACGCTGGGGTACTTGGCGTCGTACGGTCCGGAGGGACAGGTAGTGGTTAAGGGCCTCAGGTGGGTTTAGGTACAGGTAACACAGCCACCACGGTAGATTGGTAGAGTAGGAGACAGCAGGGGAAGAGGACGGGAGTTAGAAAGGGTCGTAGTCCCAGAAAAGTTTACTCAGTCGAGAGACGTAGTCCGTCGGTTTCATAACCTCAAAGTCGAAGTCGTAGTCAGGGAGGTTACTTGTGGATCTTGACTAGAGAGGAAATCCTACCTAAACAACCTAGAGGAACGTCAGGTTCCCTGAGAATTCTCAGAAGAGGTTGTGGTGTCAAGTTTTCGTATTTATTTGGGTAATATATGTGTTTTCCTATGTAGATGTAATACCGGTTCATCCCAAAGTCCTTACGTTCGAACAAAATTACAAACTTTTAGTGGGTTGTATCGATTGGCGTAATTGACTTATTTCTACTTTGTAATATACCAGTAGAGTCATTTATACCTTTTTCTAAAACCATATTAAATTATGTATAAGTTCTATTTTTGTAAATCGGATCATCTTTCTCTTCCTTTGAAAGAGTGAGACTTTTTCCGTAGATGTTTCTTAGGTTCAATTATAGTAAATTACCACTTTTTAACTATAAAAGAGAGAATCTAGTCTTTATCTTTATTTGATTTCTACAGTGACGGTAGTAAAGATAAGTAATAGGATGACCTTATTATCGGTCACGTTATTCTGTTGAAGATTTACTTTATTTTCCGTATTTTGACCTTCCCTTCCTTTTTAGAACGAAGACAAACGTTACCTATACTAACAGATGTATCTTTAAGGATTCCTAAGTAGATTTTTTTAATTTTTATAATTCACTTCAATAGTTCCAGTGTCTTACGTTCTAATTATGCTTTTTTGTGTCAAAATAAATATACATGATATGTAAACTTTTACCTTATTTTTAAGGAAATTATTATACAGATTTTCTATTTTATGAATCCAAATTGTCTTCTACACGTTTGTCGATATGACTTTCGGAGTTTATAAACTATTCTTTTCAATACTTCTAGAGTAAGTTATAACAATTCTTCAGGTAAGAGGGATCTAAACAGATATCCAAGTTACCTCATGGTTGACTGGAGGGTCATTGGAAAGAGGGGACAATTTTCCCTTAGCTATTAGAATGAGATTTTAAACATGTTTTTACATTTCCTGGGTCTTCTTGGTTTTGCTACAACTCTATCTTGTTTCAACTTCCCTCTTGAATGTAATAGAAAAAGTCTTTAATACTCTTTTCATGTCGAAGTTGAATCACACCACGACCGTATTTCCATCTTTATGTCTAGTCACTGTGTCGGATCTCTTAGGTCTTCTATGAAAGTACATACCGGTTGAAAAAAAAAAAAAAAATTTCGTATCCTCGGTTGTGAAAAGTTACCTCCTTTTTGTCAGAGAAGTTTTTACTACGACCTTATAAATCTATTTATGTACTTTATATATGAAGTTGTGATTCTCTCAACCTGACACTTCTTCCGACTCGCGGTTTCTTAACTACGAAAACTTGACACCACAACCTCTTCTGAGAACTCTCAGGGAACCTGTCGTTCCTCTAGCTTGGTCAGGTAAGATTTCCTCTAGTTGGACCCCTAAAGAAACCTTCCTTACTACGATTTCGACTTTGAGGTCATAAAACCGGTGGAGTACGCTTCTCAACTGAGTAACCTCTTCTGAAACTACGACCCTCCCTAACCCCCGTCCTCCTCTTCCCCTGCTGGTTCCTACTCTACCGACCTACCGTAGTGACTGAGCTACCTACGCTGAGACTCACTTGAGACCCTCAACCACTACCTGTCCCTCCGGACCGTACGACGCTAAGTACCCCAACGTTTCTCAATCTGTGCTGACTCGCTGACTTGACTTGACTTAGAGTTTGTCATGTGTTTTTAATGAAAGGTTATATAGTGTCTGGATTTATATCTTCGATGTTTGATACTTAGAAGATCTCTTTCTATGTTCTCTTTTGAAAACGATGAAACCCTACCCGTTTCTGAGTCCTCTCTCTCTCTCTCTCCTGTGTCTTGTGAGTAGTATTTTTCACTATGTAATCTGAAGTAGTTTCGATTTTGACGGACGAAAGGTTTTCTATGGTGATTCTTTTTTTTTCCGTCTGATGTTTTACCTTCTTTTATAAGTGTTATAAACATAGATTCTTTTCTGAATCTCGTTCTTATATATTTCTTAAGAATGTTACGTTATCGTCGTTTATCAAGTTAAACTTTTATTAATTTTTTTATGAAGTATTTTTTATGTACTTCCCAGTTATTCGTGTACTTTTCTACGAGTTGTATTGAAGTATTTTAGGTTACTCTGTCAACCTAAGTAACCTTTATTTGGTTAATAATATGGTTAATACGGTAATATGATTATATATCTTTGATAATTGTAAAATATCAGATTCGGTTTAGGTTTAATTTTAGTGTTCCTCCATGATGAAGTATAGGAGATCTTCCTGGTTTTAATTCTTCTGACTACTATGACTAAGAACCGTTCCTATACCTCGTTGAAAATATTTAATATTAAACCTCCATTTAAAATGTAGGTGAAACCTTTTGTCAAAGTATCATAGAATATATAATTTGTACGTGAAATGTTTAGATTGTTAAGGAGAGAATCCATAAATAGGGTTACTTTACTGTTGGTTATAGGTGTAAATACATCCCGTAGGGTCCACCGAGTCACCATTTCTTAGATGGACGGTCACGTCCTCTACACTCAAACTAGCGACTCAACCCTTCTAGAGAACCTCCTCCTTTATCGTTGGGTGAAGTCACAAGAACGGACCTCTTAGGGTACCTGTCTCCTCGGACCACCCGATGTCAGGTGTCCCAGTGTTTCTCAGTCTGCACTGACTTCGGTGATTCGTACGTACGTACTCGTGTAGGTCTAAATACATGTTCCGGATGTGTGACAAATATCGTCGAAACTATTAGGATCGGTTAATACCCTTTGGTAACTTTGTCTACAGTATCTGCCTATTTGACGATATAAGTGTGTGATCTTATATTAAGTAATTATTTTTCTTACTTGACTATGTATGTGATTGTATCTACTAGAGTCTTAGTGTGATACACTTTCTTCCGTACCCGAGTGTGAACGCTGAATTGGTTTCTCATTGGTAATGACCGGTTCTCGGGACTTGAACAGACTGCACTCACTCCCAGTGGGGTTCAGTCACACAGTCGTGATAAGACCACTGGGCTGGAGTTCACTAGGACACCTTCTTCTTGACATGACCAGTCACCCCCGGTGACCGGAACATCCGGGGAGAGGATCTTGACCCTAGCGTGGACCTTTCAGAGTATCCAGGCCTAATACCCCGAAGAGTCCCGTAGATCACCAGGATGTACATCTCATCCACCAACCTCTCACAGGACCTTGTCCTCTTTCTCCCTATATTCAGGTCGAGGTTCGCCCTCCGAGGTGGACTTACTTCGACGACCGGTATCGGTCATGTCCGTGAACTCCTCTTGAGTCTTTCTAGACTTCTTTGGGGGAATTTCACGTCCGACAGGGCCGCGACATGGGACCTCCATGGGTCTGAAGAACGAACACAAATTCCCGTTACGACTATTATACACTCTTAAAGTCCTCACCGATAGGAACTAACTATTCCGAAATGTCATAAAACTTCTATGACGGTAGTTTGATAGTGTCACAGGAGTTTAAACATAGTTAAGGTTTCCTAAGACTTGGTTGTCTCCGATCCACCATCGTAAATTGGTTATCTCCTTTTCCGTATGTATTAATGGTTTTACCCCTCGTTAAACCTTAGTGTCGACAACTGGGTGTTCCTAGACAACACGTCGCTTATCTGGTACATAAGGGTCTCCTATGAGATTCCCTTCGGGTGATCCCCCAGTGAAACGAACATGTTGATCTTTTTTAACTCTCGACCACTTTTCAGATTGTCGATAACATCACCTTTTAGTACCGGAAAGTGAATCTAAGGTATCCATTTCTTTAGGAGTCTTGGTCTCAAACATACACTTCCTCTACGATACCAGGAAATTCTTTCTTTAAACGTCAAAGTGGAATTCTCATGTACTATTTATAAAACCCTGGACACCGGTCCGGATGAAGAAAGGAATGTTTTTACCATATCTTTATATCTACCACGATCACCATTTCTTGAGCGGATCTTAGGGTCCCTACCCCCTCGGACCACCCGACGACAGATACCCCAGCGTGTCTCAGCCTGTGCTGACTTCGCTGAATCGTCGTCGTCGTCGTCACTTCTTCTGTATTCTCCTCGCCCAAGATAGGGACCAAACCCTTCTAGGGGACCTCCTTTCGTACCGTTGGGTGAAGTCATAAGAACGGACCTCTTAGGGTACCTGTCTCCTCGGACCACCCGATGTCAGATATCCCACCGTTTCTCGACCTGCACCGACCTCGTTGAATCGTGTGAGTGTGCGTTTATCATATCTCGTTCATACGTTTACCATCGACAACCCAGTTCCAGGTACGAAGAACCTTTCACAAATTCATGAAGTTAAATAATGTCAAATGAAGGAAAAAAACCATCAGTTTCAAATTTCAGTAAACTATAACAAGTTTTCTATTTTATTCTTGTTCCTGGATGACATATCGTGTCCCTTGAGACGAGTTATAAGACATTATTGGATTTACCCTTTTCTTAAACTTTTTCGTATGAACATATACATATTGACTTAGTAAAACCATATATCGACTTTGCTTGTGTTGTAACACTTAGTGATATGGGGTCCATATAAATTAAAAATTTATTTTTAATTTTTTCATTCCACTAAATACTAAAGTATATTAGTTCTATTTTATGTATCGTGTTAAAAAGATAAGATTCACAATGTAAACAAAGGATGTAAACTTACATAAAAAGAAGAATTCCAAAAGAGAATTGTCCACGATGTCTGCTTAACAGACATAGGGAGGGATTCAAGTATGTAACTTTAGGATTGGGGTCACACCATCATAATCCTCCGCCCCGTAACTCCTCCACTAAACCAGCACTCCCGTCTCAGGAATACTCACCCTAATCACGGGAATATTTTTCCGGACTCTCTCGAAGGAACAGGGAAGATGGAACACTTCAATGTTACTCTTCTATCAGAAGTTACTTCTTTACCTGAGAGTAATCAGTAACTCATACAATCACGGAACTAGAACCTGAAGGGTCGGGGGTTTTGATATTCTTTATTTAAAGACAACAAGTGTTCGGTAGGTCCGATGTGACAAAACAATATCGTCGGACTTACCTAATTCCGTCTTTGACCACGACTCTTCAACTCCACAACGACATTGTTTATGGATTTTTACACCTTCTCCGAAACTTGGACCTATTACCTATCTCCAACCTTCTCAAAACTCCATGTATTATCCTTTTCGGAGATAACGACACTTGTCTGATCTCCTGTTAAAATCTCTCTCGGGTCTTTATCTTCTCCTTCCGACATCTGTCAGAACCTCTTATGGATTCATTAGAATTGTCCAAAAAAAACATCCGTATACCTGTCACTTCTGGTGACGCTACTCCAGGTCCACCTTTACACGATTCCACGATTCAGTGAAGTCAGCACAGACTGAGAAACGTTGGGGTACCTGACATCGGGTGGTCCGAGGAGACAGGTACCCTAAGAGGTCCGTTCTTATGACCTCACCCAACGGTAAGGAAAGAGGTTCCACCTTTACTCCCCACGGAATAACCTGTCACCTCCTTTCCGGTAGGAGTAATATTTTGTCGGTTCTTGGGCCGACCTAATACAAACCCAAGAGTATCAAAAATCTTCCACCTTGAACACTCGTTACTTTTATCAATAAACACACTCCTTTAAAGATCCGGGTCACAACTTCCACACAGAACCGAAGAGAACTGACGAATGTCATTTCACTCTCTTCTCTCTTTTCTGGATTTCTACATTAACAATTAGTCTTTCCTTTGTCTGTAATTTGTGAACCCTTTAAGAGTCAGACAAGTATTACTTTCCTTACTTTTTCTGACCCTCTCTTGAGTTTCTTCACACGTTTTTGGGTAGACTCTGTTACCCAAATATAGTTGATGTGAACTACATTAATGAAATTTATTAACGGTTAATCTTAGAGAATAAAAAGGTGACAAAAAGAGTCGTTTACGTAGTGTCTGAACTCTTACGTTGTCATGTAAAGGAGTGGGTGATTGTATACATCGGTCAACTAAAATCTGTTTGTAAGTCTTCATTAAGTCACCGTTACAATCAGAAAGTTGTTCGCTACGACCTTATCACCTATAGATACGTTTCTTTCGTGAAACGAGGTTTGGACTATGTATAATTTTTTAGTCGAGTTTTATCAAATATAAGGACTTATATGTTCGATTTTGATATGTTGACGATCTTCTTTTGTGTTGTCTTTTAGGAACACTGTAACATAAACCATTAAAGAATCATAATTATTGATAGGCTTCGTGTTAGACATTGTCTTGTCAACTATTTAATCTGAAGTAGGTTAGTTCTTGACGAATTTTTTTTTATGAAAATCTCTGAAGGAACCACCAGGTGACCGATTCTACGACGTGAGGGTTAAGTCCAAGATAGGGACCACTCCCTTGATCTAAGGTGTACGTCGTTACTTCTCAAGTATTCGGCATTGATTTTCTAGAAAGTATGACGTTACTTCTACCTTCTAGAGTGTACGACGTCGGTTCTGGGTCACGTCAGTTTATGTGTTTATAAGATTTTACAAATTTTTAAAATTTTATAAATATAGTCTTACCTTTTTATTCTGGGTTTGACCCTTTTATAAACGTTGAGAGTATAGAACATTTCCTAAAGATAGGATTTATAAGTTTCAAAATTTACCCTTTTGTCAGGTTGTTTTTATTTTCTAAAATTGACTGTAAAATAGTTTCTTCTATATACCTACTATTTATTGATACGTTTTTCCACAAGTCACAGTAATCAGAATTTCCTTTACGTTTCGTTTCGGTGTTATTCTATGAGAATGTGTTGATGACCTTACAGATTTTGATTTTTCTGACTATTATGGTTTACCACTACTCCAACACGTCGTTGACCTTAAAAGTATATGAGGACCACTTTTATATCTCATTTGCGACAAACTGTCAAAGAATTTTGTATACCATCCATACATAGTTGACAAACTAAGGATGCGTAAATTGGTCTTGTTTAATTTCATATAAGATATTTTTCTGAACATTTACTTACAAATATTGTCGAAATATACATTATTATCGGGGTTTGGTCTTTTCTAGATTTACAAGTAGTCGTCTACTTACCTATTTATTTAACAATACACACCTATGTTATGTTACGATGAGTCATTATTTTTCCCTGTTTAATAGTTACGTACGTCGTTGTACCTACGTATATTTTATAAATTCGACTCATTTTCGGTGGTTTCTTTTTCAAATGAAGGAAATACTAAGGTAAATATATTTTAAGATCTTTTGAGTCTGATTAGATATCGTACCGGTTCTACCGGAATTACAAGGGAGAGGCATACTACTTTGAAGATCTGTCTAAAGAAGGAGTGTTATCCGAGGACTGGAAGGAAAAAGACCTCTTCTATCACTTCCTGTCCCCTCGGACCGCACGACGTCAGCTACCCCAACGTCTCTCGACCTGTGTTGACTCATTGACTTGTTGTATGACATCTTTTGAACATTAATTTTTTGTGAAAAGGGGGGAAACCCTATATTTAGAAGAGGGTCGGAGAGTAGTCAAAATGTTGGGTCCTGATTGATAGAGAGTTTCTGGACCCACGGTGGAGAAACTTTATATTAGTAGTTCTTTCTGTCCCGACTCCCCATAGAAACTTAGAACAAATATCGAAGCAAATAACATGTTTTCGAAAATTCAAATCAATCCAGGGTAAACAAATAAAAACATAAATAAATTCTCCACTCAGGTTCTCCTAGAACACTAAATACAGTTTCTTACATGACGGATACAAAAGGAGATTCTCGAAATATCAAAGACCGGAATGTAGATTTAGAAATTAGGTAAAATAAAAACACATACCTCCATCCTTCATAAGATCGAAGTAAGAAAATGTATCTCGACAGGGCAAAAGGGTCGTGGTGAATAACTTCTCCAACAGAAAAGAGGTAACATATAAAACCGGAGCAAACAGTTTATTCTACGGGTATCTACGTAACCAAACTATTAACGTTTACCTTGTTGACTGCTTCCTAATCCGAAGTTTTACATATTCGTCACGTATATCGAGTTATGATCTTTTTGTTTGTCGGGTTAGTTTTTTACCCGTCTTTTGCATTTGTCTGTAAAGAGGTTTCTTATATATGTCTACCGGTTCTCCGTGTACTTTTCTACAAGTTGTAGTAATCAATAATCTCTTTATGTTTAATTTTGATGTTACTTCATAGTTTTTTAGATGTCTATTATTTACGACATTTCTTACACCTCTTTTCCCTTGGGAGGACATGACAACCACCCTTATATTAGACTATTATCGGTAATACCCTTTGTCATACCTCTAAGGAATTTTTTGACCCTTATTTTGATGGTATACTGGGTCGTTAGGGTGATGACTCGTATATGGGACTCTTTTGGTGTGAAGATTTTCTGTGTACATGGGGTTACAAATGACATCGTCATAAATGCTATCGATCATATATCTTCGATAAATGTTGTCGGTAAATGTCTACTTACCTATTTCTTCTACATCTTGTATGTATGTCACTTTATAATGAGTCGGTATTTTTCCTTGTTTAAACTCAGTCACCATCACTCCAGTTACTTCGATCTCGAACAATATGTCTCACTTCATTCAATCTTTCTCTTTTTGTTTATAACATATAATTGTGTATATATACCTTAGATCTCTTTACCATAACTACATGGATAAACGTCCCTTCCTTACCTCTGAGTCTACATCTCTTACCTGAACACCTGGGTCACCTCCTTCTTCTCCCACCCTACTTACCTTTTCATTGTAACTGTGTATGTGTGATAGTACCTTTCCTCACCCCGACGCCCTCACCTCCCTCCGAATTCTCCCTCCTCTATATATATAAATACGACTAAGTGTAACAACACACCATCTTTGGTTGTGTTGTAACATTTCGTTAGGAGGAGGTCAATTTTTTTTTTTTTTCTGTCCCGGAATAGAGGGTCAGGAATATCCTCCCATCTTCGGACCTAACCCATTCGTGGTGAATTTGTGTCTGTCTGATTAGTATAATTGGTCGGAGGGGACTAGAAGGAAATCATAAAAAAGATGTTGAGTGTGGTTACGAATTTTTTGATTGGACGGAAAAAGTCACCCCAACACAAATTAGACAGAAGTGATGACTTTATTAAAAATGGAGATAACGTTATGAGAACTTATTTCGGAAGGATCGAACAAATTGAGTCAGACTACGTTAAAGTAAACTGTTCACTGTCTTTCGTTTATCACTGGTGAACCCCTGACCCCTTCCGTACTTTCTCTCCCTACTGGTTCCCCGTACTCTTTTGTACCCTCACTACTTATACAAAACATACACAAAACAAACACCCGTAACTACTGAAGTATTCCCATAAGAATACAGTTTTTAATAATATGACATATAAATAAATATAATTAATATAGGTTTTTTCCGATAGTTTTTCGATAACGTACATAGTAGATTGGGTTAATAAAATGAAAATTCTCAGGTAAAATAATTTTGTTAACGTATACTTATGTCTCTGCATACTTATTCCAAGACGTAGAATCGTCTCAAACTACAGAAATTTGTCAGAAATTTTCCTGACTTTTGTTAGAACTAATAGTTATTCTCTTAATCATTTGTTTAATACCGTGTAGACATTATCATACTCACCTTCCTATGAGCTCATTTGACTTCTAATCATATACATATAATGATACACACTAAGGTAAATACATGTCTTCATACATTCGTGTATACTTTTTTAATTATGATTTCGAGAATTATCACTAACTTAGACGTCTCCATTAACCTTAACACTTTCGTATACACTCCCTCTAATTCTTCCTTTACCGTTTGGTGAGGTCATAGGAACGGACCTTTTAGGGTACCTGGCCCCTCGGACCACCCGACGTCAGGTACTCCAGCGTTTCTCAACCCGTCCTTACTCACTGATTGTCTGTCTCCACTCCCTCTCCTGAATTTGAAAAATGAAATGGAAGACATAAAATATAGTCATCGAACGAATAGAAACTCTAGAGATAAGAGACGAACAGGGAAGTATAGGATTATAACCGATGGTACGACCTCACGTATAATTGTTGATTTTCGAACCAAGAATTAATAAAAGGTCAAAAGTTTTATCACCTAAACAAAGGATCATAAGAGGTTTCTACTTGTTACTTCCTAAAACCATTATAATACATCCACGAATTTGTATAATGTACCTAAAATTAATTAACGGAAATAATAGAATGATTACGAGTATAACAAGACAGTAACCGACGACATTTGGATAAGTTCAACCGAAGACTCAAGAATACATATATCATATTACACTATCAAGGGAACTAAACACCGTACTATTTTACGAAGTTCATGTACAAAATGTAAAGGACGGGGTCTATACCTTAGTCGGAAAATAAAAATAAAAAATTTCGGTATCTAGGACAATTATTATTTAACTACACTCTCAACCAATAACGGTAACCTAACTGTAAAAAAAAGATCTAGAAAAGTCACCTGTCTTGAACCATACAAGATTTCCATACTTCAGGTAAATCCTAAACCATAGAACGATTGTGGAACAATCTATAGCACTCATGAAGTTTTTATAGAGGTTATTCAAATGTCAAATTATCCTCAAATGACTAAGACGGATACTTAAATTTCTACAACTTATTGTACGAAACATAATTAGGGTTTAATAGGAAAAAAATTTATCTACTTATATCGAAAACTCAAGAGAAATAGTCACGACCCAAGTCTATCAATATGTTACTAAATCAATCTTTTTATTAATTACTCCCCTTTTACTGTCCAACCTAAAAACAATAGTTATTAGATCTATTTAACATTGTTTATAAAAGACAGATCTTAAGATAATAAAAGAAGATACATACATAGACGAATCCTCTAACTTAATAGGTTCACCTCTTAAAAATTTAATAATTAAGACGAATGAAAAATAAACTTAATAAGAGATAAACATTAGAGAAGAAAGGTCGTCAAGATTCGAAAAGTGAGGGTCAATGACTTAATTTCTGAATCTTAAATACTTTAGACTTAAGGTAAATCTAAATTTGAATGTAAATTTGATTTTTTTGGTTTGTTTTTATCCGAAGAAGGAGTTAAACGAATTTTTAGTTAGTCGAGTGTTTTACATTTTGGACTGAAAATGTTTGGACCTAATTCGGACCCAGAAAAGTCCTATACCGAAAGTTTATTTCGTTTCAAAGTGTTTTGTGCCGTCAAACAAAGGGACCCATAAACGTATGTTTGAATAAATTTGTTTGGGTTTAGGTGTTTTTTGTAAATGATGAATCCGATCAGGAAGGTTTTGACTTAGTCCCCTTTAGAATTTTTAGTTAAGTTTAATCGAATAAAACAATTTAAAGTGGACAAACGTCCAAAGACTACCGAAAGTAGGGACGGAAATTGGGTCAGGTCGAAATAAACTTTCGGTTTACGTGATGGAAATCTTGACTGGACTCGAACAAGGTTTACCTAGAGTAAGTTTAACGTCGGGTCCAGGTTTTACATAGAGATCTTTAGAGAGAGAGAGAGAGAAAAAAAAAAAAAAGGAGAACCCTCTGTTCTTAGACTAACTTAGAACTCCTCATCTTGACTAAAGTCTTTAAAATCTAAATTATCGGGCAAAAACTTAAAAACCTCAAAGGGAGTATCGAGTAAGCCATCTCTTAGACGGACGTTACGTCCTCTGACCCCAAGTGAAGGACCCAGTCCTTCTAGGGGACCTTTTCCTCTACCGTTGGGTGAGGTCATAAGAACGGACCTCTTAGAGTACCTGTCTCTTCGGAAAAATTGTCGATAAAGGTAAGAATCAAATTTTTAGACAAAACGACCGTGTTCTGTTGTGTCTTGTGTCATCACCTATTCGGTACTGTCTTCAGAAGAGTACAGATTCAGACAGAGAAAGAGAAGGGGTCCGCCCCCTCGAATTAGGTGGGAAATCGATATAGGAGACTGTAAGTACTAGGCATGGAACAAAGGTGTGAGAAACGTATATTAACCTTCGTCAATAAAAAAAGAGAATCAAAAGGTCAAATGGTCAAAAAAAGTCGATATGGAGAATTTTTAAGTGAAGAAGGTACTTCGAAAGATTAGTTTTAGAGATTTTTCGGTTTTCCTTTTCGTATTGGAGTGTTTATATTCAAAAGAAGTTGGTACACTTAGTTGGGTCTAGCACCATCATCAACAACAGACTCGTTATTCCAACATTCCAAGTGTAATAGTGTATCATATGTGTTTAAGTTGGGAATTGTGTTTCATCGTCTAAAGGACAGAAACTTTACTACTCTTATTAATAAAGTAAATAAATGGAGGGTCCTTAAATAATAAACCTTATGTTGGTCGACTTAAGTCTGTTACGTGACTATTGACGAAAAGTTTTGTAAGATGAATAAAATTTTCGTTGAACAACTTAAACAGATAATTATATACTGAATACAATTGTAAAAGAACGAGTTCTAATACACACAGTTGTGGAGAATATCGAAGACCCTTAAGTAAAGTCATCACTCGTATTGTTGGTCACCATTGTATGCCATAATGTCTTAAAGAAATTTAAGGAAAGTTCGTTGGAGAAAAGTTGGTGTTACAAAACAAAGTCTCGGGTACGTACTTGTCAAAAATATAAAAGGTTTCATTTTCAACAAAAGAGGTCCAGAAAGGTGATCCTTCAGTACTAAAGGGACACTTACTTACCTTGAATTTCGGGTTAAAAAGTTAAGTTTTAAGTTTTCGGTGTCTTAAACCGGATTTCATTTGTTTCGTATAAATAAGAGAACAAGGATTAACGGACTTTAAAATAGGTCCAAAAGACTTTCAACTAACGTAGAATGGTTGTAAAAGATACTTGGTGTGTACCTAAACCTCAAATATCTTTTTGGGTTTGGAAATCTTTGGTTTGGGGCGTAGTTCTTTCAAAGTAAACCAAAGTTCAAAGTCATGTTTTTAGATTATATTGACACAATTTTTTCGTGATTCGTTATGATCTACTTCACTAGACAAAGGTCGTTTTACGGTACGAATGTATAGTAACGTATGACCATGATTAAATACAGAAATTCAGAACTTACTTCAGGAGAAATACAAAACTTCATTTACGTTGATACGTGTAAAATAAACATCTATTTTAAGTTTATAACTGAAATGTAGAACTTTAATGTGTTTTGTCTCATGATTTCTTGTCGTAATATACCTATACCTAGATAAGATTTGTTATCAACTTACTAATCTAGATCTTTCTGTTCACTATGCCTACGAGTAAAAACAACAAATCAACGAATCAGTACAGACTTCAGTCGGTCTGAGGAGACAGATACCCTAAAAAGTCCGTTCTTATGATCTTACTCAACGATAAAGGAAGAGGCTCCCTAGAAGGACTAGGTCCCTAGTTTGTACAAAAGACGTAACGTCCGCCTAAGAAATGGTGACTCGGTGGACCCTTTGGTACCCACGATTGATCGATTTATAATTAGATAGTTGAAAGTTTTCTAGATCTTAGTGTCTTCATTTTCCGTAACAAACCAAAAATGGTACCATGAAGAAGACGTCCATCCAACACTTTCACTTCAGAGAGTCAACACAGAGAAACACTGGGGTACCTGACGTCGGAGGGTCCGAGGAGGTAGGTACCCTAAAAGGTCCGTTCTCATGACCTCACCCAACGGTAAAGGAAGAGGTCCCCTAGAAGGGTTGAGTCTCTAACTTGGACCCAGAGGGCGTAACGTCCGTCTACGAAATGGGAGATTCGGTCCATCCAATCTATAATGGTTTATGTTCACTGTATACGGTGTTTCTCTGAACCGGAAGTGTTTAGAAGGAACTAGGAAGGGTGTAGGAAAGAGGAGAGTGACCTTGTCTGTGTCTACAATTTTCGAGTCTCTTACCGTCAGTTTTCTGTCCTCCTCTACTCGTCCGACCTCCTTTAAACGACGACTAGTCCTGTGGGTGTGACTTGAATAATCGTTCTTTTTAGATGTCCGAATTCTGTACTTGTAAACCCACAAAGAAATAACGTCTCCGAAGGGACCACCGAATTTCCCATTTCGTAGACGGGTGTTACGCCCTCTGGGTCCAAGTTAGGGACTCAACCCTTCTAGGGGAATCTTCCTTTACCGTTGGGTGAGGTCATGAGAACGAACCTTTTAGTGTACCTACCTCCTCGGACCCTCCGACGTCAGGTACCCCAGCGTTTCTCAACCTGTGCTGACTCTGTGAAGTGAAAGGAAGAAAGAAAAGTGAAAACAACGTCTACAATCGGAATAAAAATGATTATGTCTTCCATAAAACTGTGAGTCAGAAATACACTCAATAAAAATCGTATGATTTTTATAATTCCGTAATTTGTCTTGAAATTTAAAAATCCCTCTTTCACATTATATTAGTCGTCATAGAATCTTAACGTAGTAGATTACATCATAAAAATTGTTAGTACTCTTAATATCACGGATCTGGTAGAAATCTATAGGATCAAGTAGAAATCTATAGGATCAACCTCGACATATTAAATTTGTTGAATTCATTACCGACGAAAGATCATTTCTCGGACTGTTTTTGTGCTTTCTTTTTGATGTTGAATGACAGAATCTGTTTTTCACTCTCTTTTGGATAAACAAAATGGGGATGAGAGGTGAAAGAGGTGATGAACGAAATTTTTGAACGGAACAACAAAGGGAGAAAAAACGACACACTTGACTCATTCAAACCCTGTTCCCCATTACCGGTATTCCCTACTTATTTTCCGGAGACCTTTAACATCTACTTTTTGAAACCGGGGGTCAAAAACAAATTACGCATATTTGATACACTTTATAAGACCTAATTTTACAGGACTTGTCGGATCTTTATACCAAACCTGATAAAATCCAGAAAAATAATCATGGTTTCTTTCTTTTTTTATACCCCGACTTTATTTTTTGTTTAAAGGTACATAAAACTGACAAGTTCATAGATAACTAGATCCTTTATTGTTTTGTATAAAACTAAATTTTTCATTTGAGGACAGTTGTTTTTTATCTAGTAATTTATAACGGTAGTGGTTAGTAAATTTTTAATAATATTGGAAGAGTTAATTGTGTTCACGTTAATTTACCCCCGATTTCAGTAAGTTGTTCTACGTTCACACTTTATTGAGAAATCGATGACTCTCTACATGGACTTCTTTCATCTTGGTAGTTCACCACTAGTGTGATAACCTATAAAAAACTTCAGATAAAAAGAGGAGGAACGTAAGGGGGAAGAGGGAGTGAGAAGATACTGACACGAAAAAGGTATCGTGTAAGACTATATTAGGAGTACACTTACAAGCGGAACTTACTACACTTAATTAGTCGATCAGATCTATCTTAGAAGAATAGAAACAAGGACGTCATACAGAAGAATGTCCAGGAGAAAAGGAGTCGGAGTAACAAGTCCAATTGACGTGTGAAACTAAAAAGGTCCGTCTCAATTAGTAAGGAAGAAGACAAAGATATCACAAACTAAGAAAAGAAATTTTTTTTTTTAATATACAAATGAACCGACGTGGTCCAGAATCAACACCGTACATCCTAGATCAAGGGACTGGTCCCGAGCTTGGGTCCGGGGGACGTAACCCTCACTCCTTAGAATTGGTAACCTGGTGATCCCTTCAGGGATTTGGTGAACTAAGAATGGAGATAATAGGTGTGTGAGGGTGTATACGTAACTACAACTGACCTCCTAACCAATGTTTACTCCACTACTGAGTCTCTCTTGTGATTCTCCAGCCATCTCAACTCGACTCGACCCCTAGTCTTGACTATGACGACCGCTTCTCGGTCTTCTGTTTTCTCGGGTTAAAGTAGACCTTTATCCCTAAGTTTCTTACACGTTTGGTCCTCCTCGACAGTACCATTGTCCCAGTCCAGTCCTTCATTTTAGTACTTTGGGTTTTACCTTGTTAGGGACTTCAAGATAGTCAACGTCTCTTTTGCGTACGTACCCCGGGTCTCTTTTACGTACGTACCCCAGGTCTATAACGAATTAATCCGAAACGAAGAACCAAGTAGGGACAACCCCCAAGAAACTAGTGTGCAGAAAAGACGATCGGACACTTTAAGATGACGTAGAAGTCAAGTGTCACGAATAAAATGTCCACTATGTGGATCTCCAACTAGTTTCGAAAATTCGTGTAATCACTCGTACCTGTACCGAAGTCACCATGAAACCAATCTTACACCACGTTGAAACACTGAAGGTTAGAATGAATTCATGTCCCTAGGTTAAAACGGAATATTCATGACATAGATTCCCCCCTGTCTTCTACTCTACTAACCTACCGTAGTGACTGTGTTACCTGTATTCAGACTCGTTTGAGGTCCTCTACCACTTCCTGTCCCTTCGGACCGAACGACGTCAGGTACCCCAACGTTTTTCAGTCTGTTCTGACTCGTTGACTTGTTGTTACAAATACATTTCCGTGGTCATACACAGTCACTTCGTAGGTTTCAGTCTCCATCTAATTTACGTCTCTTCTGTCCTTAGAATTAAAATACAGGAGGGAAGAAAGTGTCTCGTTACTGACTTTACCCACTCCTCTTTTTTAATTAGAGAAAACATGTGTTCTCAAAGTGACACGTCGTTCAGGATTCTGGTACAACAACTTTCACACCTACTGTGTCAGTGTATTAGGACAAAAGGTTACTTACTATGACCATGTAACGGAAACCATTAAAAGACTACGGTATAACGTACACCCGTATTCTGAGGTTATGAAACTGGTGACGTCACCCAAATTGACGTAGAAGTCAGTTCGGATTGATTTCGTTAAAAAAAAAAAAAAAAAAATGGTACGGACATGAACATAGAGATCAGTAAGTCAGAATCCGAATAAATTTCAAACAAAGTTTTTGATATATACGTGTGTACTTGTGTCGTAGATATATACATGGTGTGACAAAATTCAAAATATCACTATCTCTTTATCGAATTTTCTTGATTTTCTGAATCAAGTCATTCCGTCGTAAAAGTTCGGTCACCATTGTTGGATCATGACTTATCACTTTAAATAATTAAGTGATCTTACACTAACCGTAACTTTTTCTTTCCTTTGGCATATCTTATTTCGTCTTCTTATTTGTCTTTCGGAGGATCCAGTAGTCCTCTTTACATAAAAAAGGTGTATACGTACGGACGCACGTGGCGCAGTATTACATTCTAAGAAGTCACATATAGTATTAGTTTTCTCAAATCCTTAGTGACGAATTCCACAAGACGATATCTTTGGGATCTTAAATGTTATGTACTGTTATAAAACCCATGATTTCTGAGAGATAGGTCCATAAATAACAACTTTAAGGATTCTTCTAGAAAAATTTATAGTTTAACTTTGTTTTAGGTACGTCAATAACCAAAAGTGGTAAAGTTACATTTTAAGAGAGTGTCTTAATTTTTTTCTGAAAAGTAAAAACACGATTTTCGTTTTTATTAAAAAGGAGTTTTTATGTTTACTCAAGACGTTACTTTACAGAACTTTAATTAGAAATTTTGAAAATTAAATTATCTTTAGTTAGACGGTATTTTAACAGATAGTTTTGTATAGACTTTCCTATGTGACAAAAAAGGAATAAGAAAAAAAAAAACTAACTCGAACCAAATTCATTTCTTTCAAAACCAGCCTTACATATCCTAAGAAGTTTTCGAGTACCTTTTTTCTCAATTATTTTATACATCTTTAAATATACTTATCTCTTTGGAGATATTATATCACTATCTGTAAAAGTAATGTTTATAATTATGTATATACTGGTATGATCGTTTCTTACATAATTTTATATTCTGTAAAATAAGGAATTTTAGTACCCTCTCTCAGTAAATGACTCATAGATAACAAATAGTCTTTGTAAACTTATAAAATTTAAACCAACGTACATCTATAAAAAATTACTATGTATACGTACGAATCAGTGAGTCAGAACAGGTAGAGAACTCTGGGGTACCTAAAAGACGGTCCGAGGAGACAAGTACCTTGAAAGAAAATTTTTTATGACCTCAACCAACAGTAAAGAAGGAGATTCCCTAGTAGGGTTGAGTCCCTAGTTTGGACACAGAAGGTACAGAGGATATAACGTCCGTCTAAGAAATGACGGTTCGGTATGTCCTTCGGGTTACTATGTATACCAAATCAAATTATCAAAGTCAAAATAATCACAAACTAAGAAGTAGATAAAAACACTATCATACCTTATGTAAAATAACGAAGTAAACTTATTTTAAATTTCCTTCTATATGGTCTTCCTTTGTAATGTTTATCTAAATTTTCAAATTAAGAATTAAAAAAGGGTAGGTCAGTCCTTTTCCTGTCCCGTACAAATGTACAAAACAAACCCACTGAGAGAACCAGATGGTAAGATGAACCCTCTCCCAATTTCGACTTTTGGTTGGGTCTCTTACCTTAAAAGGATGATTTGTTCCGACGGTTTATGAAGACAAAATGTACTAATGTAAAATCGAAAACGACTACTTCGTATAGGTGACTTAAAGTGGTCTTGCAGGTCATTTTTATGTACCTAATACCAATCGTCCTAAACCCATTCTGTAAACCCGCTCAAAGGGTTCAACGTCGAGAGACGACACATACGAACTCATTGAGAATCCCTGGTGGTCTATCTTCTCAGTCCTACTTGACTGACCGTGTCGGATGCAAATTTGTATTTGGGACTACCTCGACGAAAAATTAAGTTTAAGTTGACTCTAAATTGTTGAGTTGTGGAATTGATTGCACCACGATACATATTCCAAAATTCTGGATACTATGGACCTTTTAAAACTAAAAATCAGAGAAATAATTTTTAAATGTCACTCGTTAGAAATTTATAACTCCTAACTCTTCTACGTTCTTTCCAAATTGTTCCTGGATCTTCTTTATTTTTTCTCAGTTATATATTACTTATTGCGTTATTTACTCCAGTCTTTGTGAGACCTCCGTTGTTTATCATCTTATTATCTCCGTCTTCTATCCTAATCACTTTATCTTCTATCTTACCATCTTTATTTACTTAGTCTCTCCTTTTTTCTTTTTACTTAATTTTCTTTACTCCTGTTAGAGTGTCTGGAGGTCCTGTTATACTTTACGAGGTTGTAAGCTTAATATCCTCAGGGTCTTCTTCTGTTTTTCTTTCTGGTACTCTTTTAGGAACTCCTCTATTATCAACTTTTGAAGGGATTTTACCCCTTCCTTTATTAGTGGGTTCAGGTTCTTTGGGCCTCTCAAGGTTTATCCTATTTGGGTTCCGTTTTGTGGGGTTCTGTGTATAATTAGTTTAATTGTTTCTAGTTTGTGTTTCTTGTTTATAATTTTCGTCGTTCCCTTTTTGTTGTTTATTGTGTGTTCCCCTTAGGATATTCCTATTGTCGACTAGAAAGTTATCTTTGAGAAGTCCGGTCCTCCCTTACCGTTCTGTATGAATTTCACTACTTTCTGTTATTGGATGTCGGGTCTAATGACATGGGTCGTTCCTAGAGTAAGTTTATGCTTCCTCTTTAGTTTTCGAAATGTCTGTTCGTTTTCGACTCTCTTAAGTCGTGGTGGTCTGGTCGAGAGGTTGTTTACGATTTCCTATAAGAGATCTGTCCTTTGTGTTTTTCCCACATATTTGGACTTGGGTTCATTTACCATTACCCTAGTATGAATAGTTATTAATGGAATTTGTATTTACCCAACTTACGGGGTTGGTTTTCCGTTTCTGACCGACTTATCTATGTCTTTGTTCTGGGGAGATATACGACGAATGTTCTCTGAGTGGAGTTTTGTTCCCTGTGTATGTCTGACTTTCACTTCCCGACCTTTTTCTATGAGGTGCGTTTATCTCTGGTTTTCTTTCGTCCTCACCGTTATGAGTATAGGCTATTTTATCTGAAATTTTGTTTCCGACACTTTTCTCTGTTTCTTCCGGTGATGTATTACTAGTTTCCTTGTTAGGTTCTTCTTCTATATTGTTAATATTTATATATACGGGGGTTATATCCTCGGGTTATATCCTCGTGGTGTTATACATTCTGTTTACGATTGTTCATACTTTCCCCTTTAATTGTTATTGTGTTATTATCGCCCTCTGAATGTGGATACCTGTCTAGTTGATTTGTCTTTTAATTGTTTCTTTGTGTTTGAAATTTACTATGTTATCTGGTCAATCTGGATTAACTATAGGGATTAANTTTGTTACTTAAAGTGGAAAAAGAGTTCACGAGTGTCTTGGAAGAGGTCCTATCTAGTGTAGGACCCGGTATTTAGATTGGAAGTATTTAATTTTTTTTTAACTTTAGTAAGGTTCGTAGAAAAGACTGGTATTACGTAATTCTAATCTGGAGTTAATGTCCTCTTTTGGATGATTTTTAAGGTTGTATACCTCCGACTTGTTGTGTGAAGACTTATTGGTTGTTTAGTGTCTTCTTTAGTTTTTTCTTTAGTTTTATACGTATCTTTGATTACTTTTACTTTTGTGTTGTTGGGTTTTGGACACCCTGTGATATTTTCGTCACGATTCTCCTTTCAAGTATCGTTATGTCCGTATGGAGTTCTTTGTTCTTTTTTCAGTTTATTTATTGGATTGAGATGTGGATTTCGTTGATCTTTTCCTTCTTAACCTCTTGGGGTCTCAATCATCTTCCTTTCTTTAGAATTTTTAATCCCGTCTTTATTTACGTTTTCTTTGTTTTCTCTGGTATCGTTTTTAGTTGTTTCGGTTTTCGACCAAGAAACTTTCCTATTTATTTTAACTGTTTGGTAATCGGTCTGAGTAGTTCTTCGTTTCTCTCTTTTTAGTTTAGTTATTTTAATCTTTACTTTTACCTCTCTAGTGTTGTCTGTTGTGTCTTTATGTTTCCTAGAATTCTCTGATGATAGTCGTTAATATCCGGTTATTTTACCTATTGAACCTTCTTTACCTGTTTAAGAATCTTTTCAGGTTGAAGGGTTTTGACTTGGTCCTTCTTTATCTTTTAGAATTGTCTGGGTAGTGTTCGTACCTTTAACTTTGACATTAGTCTTTAGAAGGTCGTTTGTTTTCGGGTCCAGGTCT